>JAYJLV010118981.1:0-10708 GCA_036873485.1 Torymus texanus | reverse complement strand
TATATATAAGCGTAGCATAGAAGAAGTCGGAAGTATCATTAGAGCTGGACAAATATATTGCATACTGAACAAAATAAACCGGATATGAGAAGAAAAATAAGATGTTCAGAGGAAAGGAAATCAGACATAAAATAATTCAGTTCTTTATATCTTTTAAATGAAATAAATATTTTACATTGAATGTTCTGATTTGTGTAGAATATCCAGATGGCTTTCGATTAAGCCTAAATAAATGAATAAGTTTAAACGTAAAATAAGCAGATTAAAATCTTGCATACCTATTTCAATGTATGATATAGCACCGGTCGCTCCTTTAGGTTCGTCTATAACTTGCCTTCGGAGCGTTCCCGCGCTCCTTGATATACGTGAAATAATAAAGATTAAAGCATGAATTAAAGAATTAAAGAAATTTAAATAAATTTTCCCTGATGGAGATTCGAACCTGGGTCTTCCGTGCAGTAGTCCAACATCTAATCAATTTACCTACAAAGAGTACTTCCAATTGAAGTGATAATTTGAGTACTTACATGTATTAATTTAGTTAAATTTGCGTTTTATGTATAATAGAATAAAAATCATTCAGAAAATATTCAATGTATTTGCCTGGTAGAAATTCGTCTATCGCGATATGGCCAGAATCCTAGTAAATGGGTAGGGAAAATGGCCAGTTATAATTGTCTGCGATGAAACGCTTTTTCTCCTATTATTGTCACATTTAATAGATTGGGACTAAAATGACATAACCTCAAAATTTTCTTTTTAATTTTTCTAACGAATTTGACATTAAATTTGAAGATATCCAACTTTAGCTGATAGTTTACTAAAATATATACAACATACAAAGGTCAAAAAAGCATTTACTATAAAGCCCTTTCATAAATATATCGAAAAATGTCTTTATTGTCATTATTTTCTGTCTCTCACTCATCTCCATTATATCAAGGCATTTACTGGTCATTTATTCATTAAAAAAACTAAATCTAATACCTCTTAAATAGATAAGAACTAGCTTGTGCAAATCTTCGATAAACTCATTCTATTTTTCAATCTATTAAATGTTCGAATATTAGGAGAAAAAGCGTTTTATCGGGGGCCAAAAACTAGATAAGCGAAATGACCATTTTATGGCCAGTCCTTAATTTAAATCACCATTTAATAGGTAGAAAATATTTTGGATTTCCACCAGGGTTTGCTATTTGCAATTATTATTTATTATATACGTTATTTTAATACAAACGCGATAGTCTCACGATTTTGTTGTCAGAATCAGATCTGATGTTCATAGCTATCAACGAATAAAATAGATATCTGCAGTTTGAATGAACTAAATTAAGCAGCATTGAAGTATAACGAAACAATGAAATAGTTTCATTGCTTATTACTGTTATTTTATACTTTATAAAGACTTTCTCAATATGTAGAAACGTTAATTTTTAAAGATACAATAGCAACGATACTTATGCGATTTTCCTAGCAGAATCGGCCTGCTTATCGGAGTTTTCAGTTGGAAGAACAGATTTTTGCTTTATTTATATAAAGATATGAATATCACATCCGATTCTGTCAGGGAAATTTTCCATTGATAGATACAACTCTAGAAAATCACGCCCGATTCGGAGTTAATCACGGGGCTGACCTCCAAAATTTCTACACGGGATGATGTATAAATTTGTATATTTTAGAATAATATTCTTCATTTACTGTTGTCTACATTATTTAACAGTTTTAACGAAATTGTAATTGTTATTTACAGTTTTCATCTGATGTCTACATTTTTCAAGATCCGTAAAAAAATTTGATATCAAAGAAACGTAAATATATGTTTATGAACTGTCGAAAATGTTGATAATAGAAGAATACTGTAAATAACTGTTATCTTTATCTTAATTCCTATATTATTTAATTTTTTCTTGAGTTCTCATTGGTTTTCGTTTAATATTTTCAAATATCAACTGTTATCTGCATTAATATTTTTCACTAGCAAGTAGTATATTTGGATAATTTGAATCATCTTAACATATTGTAGAATTAGTCAATGTGTTAACAGTCTGGTACAATTTGTTGATGGCGTAATAAAATAGTCGATAGCGGAAAATACTCTTGAACAATGGCAATAAGTAATCAGTTTGATATTGACACTTTGATATGTTCAACAGTGGAAAATGCTAACTGAATCTTCTCTGTATTAAACATCATTTTTTATTTATGCGACTGAAAGTTATATTCAGGTATTCTATGGATTTTAGCATAAATTGATGGTACGTTGAAAAATAACATTATATTTCAATCTATAAATAAATGTATCAATTATTACTCATCAAGAAGGGGTTAACGTTAATAAAAATTTTAAAAAATCCAAAAATTATATTTAATGTCGTGATATACGTATAATGGTGGAATAAAGGAACAAAATTTCCGTGTAAGTTTAACCTCAACCTTCTGAGCTTTAGTCTGTCAAAAATACCTACATCTTACAACAACATTTCATTTTACGTACTATAGAAGAGGGATGAAAATGCGTCAGTGAGTGAATATCATCTAAAGATATCTACTGATATAAAGCTTAGTTCATGCTAACAGTGACTCGTGGGAAAGTTAGTCGTACAGCATGAGAGTTGTATAACAAACTTTACGTGGGATTGGTAGCGGACAAAAGAAACAGCAAAGCTCTCTTGGGCGTGTCTAGTCTTTAACGTGGGAGGAAACATGAGGTGAAGGTAGATGCTGTAGGCGGGGACAATGTTACCGTTTTGGAAACTCCTCGAATACGAGAGCGAGAAGTAACGCGAGTGGTCAAAATTATTTCGTTTCCCTCTCTCTCTGTTATTGTGCCACTCCCCTGTCTGATGCTTCATTTACCAGTTGCTTCTAAATCACCATGCTTTTCGGATTGTTTCTTGACTCAATACATACTACTACATTATAGCGCGTGATCATACGGAAGTTATTATTTTTAATACATGAAATGTAAAATGTTTCTCTGCATCAACTTCAATTTTTCTGAACTTCGGAGACTATTAATTTTGCTAAAAAATAGTTTTGTATACCTAATATATAAAATTCAATAGAAATTCTATACTCAAACTCTTGATTTTTCTTAAAGATACAATAAAAACCGTTATAATAAGTATTAAACATTAGTTTTCTCCGAAAAATTTTTACACGTATTTTATATTTGTTTCTATAATTTTATATTTGTTATGCTCGAACAATTTTAAATCGTTCTAATTCTTTAATAAATTATTGATAAAATTTGTTTTTAACCAAACAAAAAATCTCTGCCAATATATTGACACGTAGCTTCCTCAAACTATTATTGATTTATTTTGCTAAATTTGAATGTCAAAAATTAATTTATCCCAACAAAAATCTACTTATAGATTCAAATATTGAATAAGAAAAGAAAGTAAATTTAACTTTATTTAAATAAAATAAATTTATTATTTAAAATTAGAAAGACAGTTAACGCTATTCGAAAATATTTTAAAAAAATTTTGAAGCTTAAATAAATTTGAAGCTTCTCTTGGGTCGTGACAGTCAAACTTTTTTGGCCAAATTTTTTTCTCTGAAACAAATGAAGATAATATTTTGAAAATTTAACCCAGTATTGCCTTAAATAAATTTAATAGATGATTAATATTTTAAGTAGTATGGTAAAATATTGTCTGAGAAAAATATATTCAAAAATATTTTTCAAATGTTTAACCTTTAATATCTGTGGTTATGGCACATAACTTTCATACCTTTTTTTTTAATTCGTTGTAATTCCTTGTGAAGCGGTGTAAAATTCGCTACAATTTGAAAAAAGGTTGCTTGAACTATATTATTTGCTGAGTTAAAGACGAAAATGTTATTTTAAAAAAATGTTATTCTAAGAATAAAATAACTAAAATAGGTATTTAAAAATTAAATATAATACAGCAATATGTATATAAATTATAACAAAAAAAATGTTGGTGGCGATATCTTTTGAAATTTCAAAGATATATGGCAATTAAAAAAAATTTTAACCTTCAATATTTCTGAAATTTTTGGACCAATTAATCAAGCCATCGAACTCATCAGAGGTATAGATATAATTTATTCCTCATTTAAATTTTACAGTGATTCAGTCAATTTTACTCCAATCCATTATCAAAGAAAATGGCATTTTTTTTATAAATTTTGTTTCTATAGGAATAATAGCAGTCAAAAGTTGTAAGTTATGTGAAATTTAGATTTATACATAAATTATAAATTCATACAAAATTTTCGAAACATAATTTGTTATCAATTTTAAAATATAACCTACTTTAAAAAAACACATTTTCATTAATAACTCGGAAAATATAATAATATTAATAATAATATAATAATAATAACAATAATATAATAATTATATTAATGATAATATAATAATTATATTAATAATAATATAATAATTATATTAATAATAATATAATAATAATATAATAATAATATAATAATTATATTAATAATAATATAATAATAATATAATAATTATATTAATAATAATATAATAATAATATAATAATTATATTAAGGGGGTCTTACAGCTATAAAACAATCTTCATAAAATGACCTAAAAAAACAATTTAGAATATTAGTACATATAAAATACATAAAAACATTAGTAATATAACTAATTATTGTTAAAAAAAAATTAAATCCAGGTCACTAAGTTCATTCTACTAAGAGCTATGATTTTTTCAAAAAATAAAGTTTGGCGTACATATTCTCAGGCACCACTTGATAGATTTTAATCGTATAAAACTTAAAATACTTGCTATACATTCAACTCGACGCTGAAGCTCCAGTTTTTGGAAATCTTTTCTCTAAGTATGTTTTTAATGCAAAAAACCATTTTTTTTGTTAATTTTTTGAGTATTTATGGTTTTTGCATTAAAAACATACTTAAAGAAAAAAATTCCAAAAACTGGAGCTTCGGCGCAGAGCTGAATGTATAGCGAGTATTTTAAGCTTTATTCGATGAAAATTCATCCAGTGGGGCCTGAGAAAGTCTACGCCAAAGTTTTAAAAATGATGTTTTGAGATAATATCCTTTAAAGTAAATGTTAATAAAATAACTGAAATAAAGTATTTCCATCTGCCCAATTTTTTCTCCTTCCTGAAACATATAAAATACATATTGTTAGTTGATATTCTATGCAATTTGAAAAAAAAAAATATTTGGCTTACTATGTCTCCTATGTCAACACATACATAACCCATGATACTAAATCTGTCAAAACACTGCAGGCTCTGTAGAGGTAATAGATCAGTAAAACTGAGAAAAGACTGGTTGAGCCAGTACAAATTTCTGTAAAAAATATTCATTTTAAATTGGTTGACATGATAAAATATGTAGCTATGATTAAAATATTCAAAAGATCACAAGAAACATACGTATAAAAGGAAAATAGTAATTCAAAACCTATTTCAATTTTATAAAAGCCAATTATATAAAGAAAAATAAAAAATCTTTAATGTATTGAATATATGAAGAAAATTTTTAATGACTATAAGAGAAATTTAATGCTGATTATAAAAAAATGCTTGACTGATAGTGAGAAGAAAGTAATAAATATGCAAACTTACTACATAAGGGTTATCGCAACTAGAGGTACAACTACAGGTCTCAACCCTTTGGATGATTCTGTCATATTTCATGATAATTAGTCTCTCTGAATAATTATCTGGATGTGGCCTCTTTCCTCCTCGTTCAAGCTTCCTTCAAAAACTATCTGGATATGCTAACAATAATTACTGCTGCAAATCTGAAAAAGAAAATTCCACAAAGTATCTATGCTCTTTAGAAATGTAATTTTTAATCAGTAAATGTATACTTATTTAATATTAAGTTGGTTGGAGTTTTGGACGAACACAAGGTACAACTTTACTTGACTGAATGTCTATATCAAACTAACCTCAAGCATATCAGTGGGCGCAAAGAGAAGCCGAGAACTGACAGGTGAGCTGTGGCCTGAGGCTGCGATCATGGCGCAATGCGCATGGCAATGTTCCGTGGCGCAGTGCAGCGGCGACTTTCACACTTTTTTACTAGCTGAGCGCGTGATTTGATTTCGTGAATCGCATTTAAAATTTTTGTATGTGTTTAAATTATGTATGTATGTATAATATATATATATAAATATTAAATTAGGTAACGTGTTTTCTCAGTTTAATGTGTAGCAGAAACGCTTTTTTCGTTATATTCTTTGTTAAAAAATTAATTAAATTATTTTTATAAATTTTAATTACGTAACATTTTAAAATATTACGTTTCTTTTCTTTAACCGTAATATTGGTGGTAAGAAATTGGTTCTTGCTGTGGCTTACGTTTGCGTGATAAGACCAAAATTGGTAGAAACTGGTGGCACGTTCCTATAGAAGTTTATTAACATTTTTGCTTATATCTTCGGGAATTTTTCAAATATGTCACTCAAACTTTTATTACATGTTTAGAATAATATATAGAATCAAAAAATCAAATAAAAAAAAAATTTGATTTTTTCAAAATTTATAGCTGTAAGACTCTATTAATAATAATATAATAATAATTTTTCTTTTATATAATAAAGCAGATGAGGACTAGTTGTCAAAATGAATCTTTGGTGACAAATTCAGACAGTTCTCAAATATATTATTGGTTGAAACATATAGGGGAGACTGCGATAAAACCGAATATACTCGAAAATCTTTGACCTTGTCAAAAATCTACATGAGGCTATTATTAATTTGCCAAATTGGGCGTAGAAGAAGGCATTAAATCTGCATGTCAACAATAACCTTGTGTAGAATTTAGGAGAGGTCAAAGATTTCCGATTTTGTTCGGTTTTCCCCAGTCTTCCATAGGACCAACTTCAGAACAATTGCCCAACTGGCAAACTATAGGGCGATCTGCGCGATAGCGCACATTATCATTTTCGTTTTTTTTTTTTTTTTAATTTTGAAGAATTTTACTCTGCTTTGGAAGGAAAAGTAATATTCCGAAAATTAAAAATTCACCATAAAATCAAAACGTATCTGCGAAATAAAAAAATGTATTTTTTTCTAAATTTGCACAAACAAAACAATAAATGAGCCCTCTCCGCCCCCTAAAACACGCGCACACAGACACACACACATCCATACAGACATTTTCTAAAATCACGTGATCCGAATTTCTAACATCTTTATTCATGTTTCTAGAGCGATTTATAACGTAACTTAATATTTTACTATTACAAAGGATATTTTGTACAGTACCCGTGTAGAAAAATATAAGTAATTTAGACCCGATTCTGACGCAATTTCCGTAGCTAGGATACGATTCAGACAAGAAAGTCGTTACTTGATACGGACCTTTTTTTGAATACCGTTTTCTTCACGATTCGGATGGGGAATCCAAGGTACAATCATACTAGGAATCCATAGGTATTTCGAGCCTTACTAGAATGGTTAAAATAGAAAAATGGAATTAAAAAAAAATGAATTTTACTATTCTATGTTTAGAATAGTAAAATCAACTAATTCCTGTGTTATACATTAATAAAGGAATTAAATACAGTGTTATATGGCTATTTGCAATTGTTATTTATTATATACGTTATATAATACTAACGCAATAGTCTTATGATTTTCTTGTCAGAATCAGATCTGATGTTCGTAGCTCTCAACGAATAAAATAAATATCAGAAGTTTTAATGAATTAAAATTAAGCAGCTTTGGAGTATAACGAAACAATGAAATAGATTCATTGCCTATTACTGTCATTTTATACTTTATAAAGACTTTCTTAATATGCAGAAACGTTAATTTTCAAAGTTACAATAGCAATGATACTTATGCGATTTTCCTAGCAGAATCGGGTCTGATTATCGTAGATTTCAGTTGGAAAACAGATTTCTGCTTTATTGATATAAAGCTATGAATATCCCCTGCTAAAAGAAGTACATTAAAATCAATTGAAAATTTTTTAATTGATTTGAATTGTGCATCTTAATTGTGAAAATGTTCATTCAAGTTAATTCGATAAAGTCAGCGAACAAAAAAGTACATTGAAAAATTTCAATTGAAGTACATTATAATCAATTGAAATCAGAGTAAAATCAATTGACTTCGATTGACTTTAATAAACTTTTCAAATGAATTTAATTGATTTCAATGAATTTTTCATTAAATTGCAAATAAATAAATAAATTGTTTCCAACTCTCACCGACATAGCTATATATACACATTTCCTAAGCCGGGCTTTTGAGGATTTAGAGTTTCTTTCGATAGAATTTAGCATGGTTGACTAAAGAAATAAACTCCCTCCCTGGGTGGAAGGTACTAATACAAGGCTTCAAAAGTACCGTTTCATACCTATAGAATTTAGTGGACGTCATCAAACGTTTGAAAAATCCTCAAATATTCGGTTTGATGCTGAATATAATCCTCAAAAGTCCAGTTTTAGATATTTATTATATATCTCCCTATATTATATAGTTGTAGTGAGAATTTTGCCCCACCACGCCCCAGCACCTCCTCCACCCCCCACCATCCACCATCACTTCCCCACCACATAAATGTACATAAAACATGTCAAATATTCAAAATCAAGTGTAAAAATTCGTTTTAAAAAATTTCATTACCTGAATATATATCATTTCTTGTGATATTCATATTATTTTCTTTGGTTCGCTTCTAATATAACATAAATGCTATGTTAGAGCTCATTCTTTTTGTGAATTATATTGCTTTTTATAATAAATTAAGTAGATTCAGGTTTACAATGTTTCTGTACAAAAAGAATGAGGTCTAAAATAGCATTTATGTTATATTAGAGGCGAACCAAAGAAAATAATGCGAATATTACAAGGAATGATATATATTCAGGTAATGAAATTCTTTAAAACTAATTTTTACACTTAATTTTGAATATTTAACATGTTTTATGTACATTTCATTCATATAAATAACCAAAAACACTTTCTTTGACTACAAACGTTCTTTTTACGTCACCAAAAACTAAGTTGTAGTAAAACCTTGAAAATGAGTGGTTGATAAGATTGGGATCATAATTTTTGAAAAAGCTGTGTATATTTAAATTACTTGAAAATACTAATATATGCAATGCTTTTTTTGATTAATTTCATGTTAATCCTTATTATAATATTTGTTCATTATAAATTAAATTATTTAATGGGGGTGATATTTCTGTTAAAAAGGGAGTTAGAACAAAAATATTTTATACATTTTATGCAAAAATAAAAAAAATAGGTTATACATTTATAGTTGTTTACAAGATCTTCGCTCTTTGACAGGCCCATGCTTAGCACTTATTTAACCCTTTTTTTAGTATTTTCAAGTAATTTTAATATACACAGCTTCTTCAAAAATTATGATCCTAAGCTCATCAACCTCTCATTTTCAAGGTTTTACTACAACTTAGTTTTTGGTGACGTATGACAAATTTCAAAGTTGTCGAAGCTACTCAGACTATCTGCGACAGGTATGCTATCAACTGTCAAATATAAAAATTGACAAAAATGCTATCCAATTCTATTTGCAATTTGCCAACTTTTTCCCATTCAATGTGCTATACAAAAAGTTTTAAGTTTTTGAGTTAAAAAATCATGAAAATTGCCCAAATGCTAAAAAATTGAAAATTGGCAAATTTTCATTTGATTATAACTTTTGAACATAACAATATTTTATGCTAAAAATTTTTTTCTGTGTTTTGAAGCAATTTTGAAAAAATTTTCAGGGATTCAACGAATTTAAAATTTTGAAGTGTACAGTTGACATGAATCATCATATATATATATATATCGGAAATATTATTATTTATTAAATTCCTAAATGTATGCTCATTTATATTATTTAATTGTTCAAAACATCATATGTACAATATAATATTAAAAAGTTTTTCGTTAAATTATTTAAATTAATTTTCCAGAATTTCTGTCCAAATAATATTTTCAATTTCTAATTCATGTTGTATATACAAGGTGAGTCATTTTAATGTACCAGGCAAAATATCTCAAAAACTAAGGGAGATGGAGAAAAACTTTAAATACGAAATTTGTTGGGTTTAGAGGGGGCCAAATGCTGGTGACCTTAGCCATGTCTTTAAGGTCAAGAGCCAAGGTCATTTGTACGTCAAATTTATTTTTTCAAAAAGCATCCCTATTTTTTATCTTGACCATGACCGTCACCCAAAGTCATATCTGAACGTAGAATTCTCCGCTCTTTCCATTTCCGAGGTCAAAAATAGTGGTTCCTATTTCCAACTAAGGGGATGTGCCCCGCCGCGTATCTCGCTACGCTCGATAAGCCAACCCCCCCGCTCCTCGCTTCGCTCGACACATGTAAAAACTTGGTTCTTACATTATAGGCACGGCCGCATTACTCACGAGGGCCATATTATTTCGTTATTTTGCAATTTCTTTTTTTTACTAATACTTAATATGATTTTACTTTATGTAGAAATGTTAATTTAAAAGATCAATTCATTTTTTTTAATTCTTTGTGTGAAAAAATTAATATTTCTGTGGATTTTAGACGTTTCAAATCCTTTTTATAAGTTTAGTTTCAAGAAATAAATTTTACATCAGCATGTTAAATAGTAAAAAGGTTTATTTTAATTACACCCGCATATTGTATAACCTATATCAATTTTACGTAAAATCAAATCCTGATAAGTAAGAGCGAAAAATCGACTATTTGATAAATAATTTTAAA
>JAYJLV010118970.1:0-10709 GCA_036873485.1 Torymus texanus | reverse complement strand
AGATTTTCACGAGAGAGGAGAGCAAGAGAGAGAGAGAGAGAGAATACGAGACAAAAAACCACCGAGACGACGGCTGGCACTGCATCATTAGTGCCGCCTCTCTGTCTTTCCTTTCTCCACTGCTGCCGCCCGCCGCCGCCTACCCCGACCTTATATCCTCTCGCTCTCTTTTTCTCTCTCTCTTTCGCTCTCTCATTCCTCGTTCTCTCTCCTTCTTTCCCGTATACCATACCTACATCCTAGTGCGCGAGAGCACGCTCGACGCTTTTTATCCGGCGCTCTTTCTAATTCTCTCTCTCCCTCTCTTTCTCTCTCTCTCTCTCTCTCTCTCGCGAGCGCGCACCGCTTCTTATATTCCGCGTGTATCGCTCTCTTCGTTTTTTCTACTTTTTCACCGGCAGTTTCCTTTTTGTCCGTCCACGGACGAGGAGGAGGAGGAGGGCGTGAGCTCTCTCTCTCCTTCTCTATTTCTCTCGTCCCGCGCGAATGAGCATTTGTTCCGTTCGGTACTCCGGAGTTTGGTTTCTTCTTTGGACCTTCCGTGGATCTTGGCCGCGCGTGGTGTTTTCGGAAGGGAGAAATCGGTTCGGGAAAGCCCACCGCGTGTACAGGCGTGATAGAACTCGAGGAAGGGGGATAAAGAGGTCCGGTAGAGAGAGAGAGTATCGACGATTAACATTTCTCACATAGGCACGCGGGCTTATTTTTATTTCGTTTAATGAGATGCGAGACTTCGCATCTGCTGTTCCTCAATGGTATACTGTGCTTTTTTTCGAGGAACATGTGTCTGCGTAATTTTACGGTTTAAATGAAAAGCGACAAAGAGATATGGTAATACTCTGTCAAAATTGCAAAACTGGGCTTTGTAGTACACGAGTTATTTGTAAAGTAAGAAGCCGACGTCACTTTTAATTAAAAAAAATACGTAAATAACTATTTATTTTAATTATATTTTTATATTTCACGTGATACATAAAATTAGTTATTTTGAAAGCAATAGCTATTTATTGTTAAAAAAAGTAATTTCATTAAATTTACGTAATATTAATATAATAAAATATGTCCACTTTTCTTGAAAATCGAGATAACCTCGGATTTTGTATCTTCAAATAGGCCTTTTTCGTTTACCACTTTCAGTATAATAGCAAAAATATTTCCGTAAAGCTACAATTCACCCGAAACGTAACCAGATAAGTAAATTTTTTTAATTTTCTGCTCGGAATAACCGGATAAGTTCATCATTTTTTTTCGTTTATCGTAGTTATCATTCATTTTATCTATTCTAATTGAATATGTATATGATGGCTAATATATATTTATCTGCGTTTATTTAAAAAATTCCTATACACTTTCAAGTTATAAACATTTTAAAATTTTAAAATATTAGTACAATACAAATACAATAGAAATGGTCGTAAATTTAATAGAAATGTCAGAAAAACAGAAATTTCTTGAATAAGTTAGAAGAACTTATTGAACTATTACTAATTCTGTAATTTGTTCACCCGTTTCATAATGAAATTAAAGAATACGCTATTAAATAAAGGCGAACCGCACTATCAGATAAGTCCACAGTTCCCGGAATAACTAGATAATTTCATACTTTTTCGAGTTCTTACTCGTTTTTAACGCATCAGAAAATGTATAATCTGTTGAAACCAGCGTATAAATATGTGTTTTGAATGTGTCAATTGACTAGTCAAGTATCGCGACTCATCTCGTTTCTCCCTGTCTTATACATAATACGTAGATATAAGTTTGAACATTAAAACCCGTTTTTCTCGGAAACTCAAAAAGTGGACTTATTCGATTACTCCGGGAAGTCACAGAATTTATCTTCTTTGAGAAAAGTAATTCATCCATTCATAAACAAGCGACTTTAAATCAACTAACTCCGAGCAAAAGTAAATCATTTTTTTGTCATAGCTATATATTTTTTTTCTCAACTCTTTCAGTAAGTCACGTCATCCAATCCAGCTGGCAAAGCTACTATATATCTAAAAAATCAAATATGTTTTCTTAACAAACCATAAAACAAACAACTATACATCCATCCGAGCGAACGCCTCCATCTGTCAACCTTCAACCACATTGCGTGCAACTCAACACCAACGCTCTTGAACCATATACGCCCGAAACCACATCGGCTACTGGGAGAACTTTTAGATAGCAGCCGCTCACATACATATCTACACACACACACTGCGTAATGAGCATGACGCGAGCAGAGAGTAACAGCCTCCCCGTGCGTGAGAAAGGCAGTAGCAGCAGCAGAAGCAGACGCTTGTCTCACTCTATTTCTCTCTCGCGCCAGAAGCCATGGCTCGCAACCCTCTTTTGCATCTGACGCGAGTGAACGCGCGCGCGGACAGGGGGAGAGAGAAAAACATTCTCGCGGAAGAGAGATATATAGAGGGAGAGAGAGAGAGAGAGAGAGTTTCACATGTGTGCGGAAGTCGGTGGTTCCTTGCTCTCAGTCTCGCGCGTGTGCTTCTTCGATTTCTTTTTTGGGAGAATTAGACGAGGAGTGTGCGGTATATAGGATTGAGGGGGAGAGAGAGAGAGAGAAAGAGCGAGACACAGAGGGAAGGAGAGACGAAGAGGAATGTTGGGTGAGAGAGGGACGAGGAGGCTGCGTGTGGGTGATGTTAGTGGTTTTGGGCGTGCGTTTTCAAATGGGTTGAGTGAGAGAAGGCAGCCGCGGTCTTTATAGTCTATAACCTTTTTGAGAGGAATAATTCAGTTAATTAGTAATTAATATTTTCTTTAGCTTATTTTTCGTAGTTACTTATTACTACTTACTACTATATTAATTATACTATATGTAATATCAGTTAGGTAAGAATTTTGTCATTTAATTCTTTTTTTTACATAACCACTTTGTTCATGAGATTATTATGGTTTGGAGTAAGCGATCCTTTATGAAATTACGAATAACAAAGAGCTTTACGTCCTATTGAAACAAAGTGCATATCAAACGACGGATTAAACACAAACAAGTCATAATTTAGCCGTTCCTTCTATAAGCCGCTTATTTGGGAAACAGTGTGGGAGTGCGCCATCTTATGCCTTTGCTAATAATCATTCGTACAATAATAACCCTCGCTATAACTCTTTTGATTTATGTGCGATAATGACAAAATAAAAAAGTTTAGATTCTAATTCAGAATGTGAAAATTGTATATTTATAGAATTATATTCAATGATATTAAGATAAAACCAAGTTGTACATTCATCACCGACGAAACAGTTCTTTGTAAGAGGTAATACATAAATACAATTCTCAACTTATTTTACTTTCACTCCTGAATTACTACAGCAAAAAGTTATCTTATACTCAATTACAGATCGATAACAAAGTATTTTATTTCTTTTTAATAAGATTTCATTTACTTGTAATATTTGAGTCATGTTTATCTATAATATCCCAAACGAATTTCTCGTAAGACAAAACCAAGTATAAGATAATTATCTCTATATAACTCAACCATATTTCTCCTTCGCTAATGTAATCACACTTTCTAAAACATAGAAATATACAATAGCATACACAAATGTATTAACCAACATTTAACAACCGTCTGTAACCTCGAGAACTACAGCATTAATACCAAGTAATTTACTTCCTCCGAAATCCTAAACGCTGGCCTAAACCCGACAGCTCGAAAAATATACGAATCCATTACGCTTTATCAAACTGACGCATCCATCCAAGTCCTCTCCAGAACCCCCGAGCACCGTTAAACCTTAAATCCAAGTACGCAATCCTGTGTTCCCCCGTGACACACGCAAAACAGCCTCGCCATCAAAAACAGAGAGAGAGAGAGAGAGAGAGAGAGAGAGGCTGTCCTGCGCGAACGAGATCCAAATCTCGGATGAAGAAGCGATTACGCTGCCGGCGGCAGCAGCCTTGGCTCACGGGACATTAACGGCATGTTCGCCTGTACATTATACATGTGCCCGCGGGATCGGGGGCCTTTTCGCGAAGGGATGCTTGTATAGGGAGAGAGTAAGAGAGAGAAAATGCCGCGTAACCCAGAAGGGAAGGAGAGAGACTGACTCGTGAGGTATACAGCCCGTATACCGAAAGGATTCAAGGGGTCCGACGGAAGGAGAGAGAGGGAGCGAGAGAGTGGTTGAAGGTGTAATTGCTGATGAAAGCCTACGCGTGGAGATGAGTAGGTGAGAGTGCGTGTGTTGTGGTTTTGAGAGGAGTTCGTGTTTTAGAAGTGCTTTTTACTTTGTGGATAGTTCTTGAATCATTAGCTTCGTAAGTTATATTTCAAAGTGTGTGTATGTCTCTTCGGGATGCTATGAGTTAAAGAAAGAAAAAGTTTTGACATTTAGTACAGGTATATAGGGTGAGATATGGGAACAAAAAGAGAAACCGTTTAAATACAGCAGGTAGAAAAAAAAGAATGTATCTATAGATAAATGGCTAAATTTCACGATAAATATATTCAAGCAAATGTAATAAAAGAATATAAAGATACTACACATTTACCAACGCAAATTTGAAATAAAAACATATTAACTGAAATAATATTATATATCTAACCCAACCCAACTCAGCTTCCTATCTTCCCTGACTGTGTAACGCACCCGGCCAATCGACGAAAATTATACGCAAGAAGACACGCGCAGTTGTCTCTCTCTCTCTCTCTCTCTCTCTCTCTCACACACACACACACACAAACCGCGTGCGCGCGTCGTCGAGAAGAAAAACGGTACACACATCATCGCACACGCGCTCGCGCGCGCGCACACACATCGGAAAGAGACAATGTCCTGTGCTCGCGTTACAAAATACACACTTACTCATTCTCTCTCTCTCTGTGTTCTTCTACGGAGAGGAAGTCGAGGCTGCTGGGATCCTTAATCATCGGCCTTTAACCTCCCCTCTTTCTCTCTCTCTCTCGCCGTTCACCAAACCGCTCGCTCGCGAGATGAATCGTGCGTTTCTATGTGGGTTCGAGCGCTTGTGCGCGCAGGGGCGTCGTTACATCACTTTTCCCAAGTATGGAGCCGGAGGAAGCGAAAGAGAGAGAGAGAGAGAGAGAGAGAGAGAAAGCCTGTATGTACGACCGCGTCCGTAATTCTTTTCTCGTTGCCGCGGGAGAGACGAGAAGAGGAGAGCGAGAGAAAGACAGAGAGAGTTATGAGGATACGGGACTGTGGTGAGGAATTAGGAAGTTTTTTGAGGGATAGCTGCCGAGAGAGATTGGCTGAGATATTGAAATTACTTTTATCTGGTGCGGTGTGTTGGTGGCTAGCTGCCATATGACGCGGTTCTATACGCTGCTCGGTTTAAAGTGGTTTGATATGATGCAATTCGGTGTGAGAAAAAGGACAGGGACTAATGTGACTTTGGGATTTAGATTTTGTATGTAATGTATCTAAATTATTATGAGACACCGGTATTTTATTCTTATAATGATTAATAATTAGGGTGTAATGAAAAAATATATATATATGTATTTATAATGAATTTTGCTTATGAATCGACGGACTAATGTATTTTAGTAATTTGCCTACAAAGGTGTCAAGATTTTCTTTGTATTATTTCTATATACTTGACGTACGAGAAATATTACTAAATTATTTGATTGACTGTGATTGCATAAATTTTGTATTAAGAAAAACCTTGGTCGTATCATTAAAATGTACTTAAATCTTATAACACCTCTCGATTATTTTTTACATCACGTTAATTGAATTACCTTGATCTCCAATTTCCACACAAATGATATCAACCATTACACGCGAACCCAATACAACATATTATCGTATAAAATACACGATGACAACCCGATAAAAAAAGAATAGGAGGACCAGCCACAGAAGCAGCCCATTCGTAGGCATTTAAAAAGCTACCGGTATACAAAGAGAATCGGTTCCCACATCAATGATTCCGCCGAAATCTGATCCTCCCGTTTACCCATCCCAACTCTTCTCTCTCTCATCTGCCAACATCATCCCATCCATCCCTCGATCAGCTGAACCCCCCGTGTAACCTCGCTTCATCCTCCGGCAAAGTCGCTCCTGCGCATTAGAATAAATTAATATACATCCCTTCGACTCTGATTTCCTACTCGCGCGCACGCGTGAGCGTCTTCAACCCTTTTTTTTCCCGCGCGCGGGAGCGTAGGTAGCTAAGAGAAAGAGAGAGGAAGCGCCCTAACCGTAAAATGCACAACAGTTAGATCGCGTACGCGTAACTCCCCTCGAAGAGAAACAGAAGAGACAGACGTTTTCCTTTTCCGTTTCTAATGCGCACCGGCCGTCGTTTGCATATATATACCTATACGGGCTTGTGTGCGCTATAGGAGTGTGAGAGATTGCTGCTGCGGCTGCTACGCGTGATGCTGAAAAGAGGCGTGAGGATGGTTTGGGTGAGATGATGACGGCGGTGAAACTTTGAAGATGGGTTTAAGATTAGAAGAGGCCAGGGTGAGTTTGGCAGATTGAGATGAATTAATCGAGATTTAAATTAATAAATATTTATACTGTATAAGGTTTGTAAGGTTAAAGTTTGTTTAATAATAGTGATAATTAATGTTATTTTTAATGAGTTTCGCATGAGTTAATAAGCAATTACGCGTGAAAAGTCGAATACGATAAAGTTTTTTTCAACAACGACTATATACTTTTCATCGAGCTTATACTAATTATTCGCGTAAACAGATACAATTCAACTTTAATTAAAAGATAAAGAATATACATTATATAATGCTCTAATGAAGTAGTAAGGCGTGAAACAAGAATGGAATAATAAGCTACAACAATAATTTTTGGCAATATTATTTTTACCGTTACGCGTTAATGGTTTTCAAAACATAATAATTTAAGTGATTTTTTGATGGATTATTTTGAATCGGCGCTTTTGTCTATCCAGTAAAATATAAGGCGCAAATTTCATTTCGAAAACGCATTAATCTCTCCATTCAAGGTCACGTTCAACATTTGCTTCTCATCTTCTCATTTAGTTTCATTCTTTTTCTTCGCTCCGTCGCTTTTATTTCGTTCTCGTCTTTCTCTTTTTTTCTTCTTCACAGGAAATAAGGCTTTTACTCTCATAATAGTTTTTAAAGAATGACTCCATTCATAAAAAAGTTTCACTTTGTTCTACGTAAAAAATATTTTTTTCCTTCATTTTTGTTAATTATTTAAATGAAATATGCTATTTTTTTTAGATTGTTACTTGCTACTTGCGAATTAATACAATATTAATACGATGCATAGCAAATATTACACTTTGAATTATGTTGTAAATACTTAACGTTAAAATACTAAATCTCTTGAAAAGTAAATGTTCGCCGATTTTCAACATTTTTTTTACGCAATCTACCCAATAAACCGTGGTAATTTTGCATGGTTAGCCAATTAACCACCGAAGTTAAAAGAACCACAGCTCTTACGAAAAAAAGAAATGTTTTCATCGCGTAACATTCAAACAAACTTCGGACATCAAAAGCTCGCTTCCAAAACTCCATATTTTCCCTTAGAGAGAAAAAAAGAAAAACGTTCAAAAACATCATCCCTCGCAGATTCCGTAATCGAGGTTCTCTGGCCACTCACTCTCACTCCCTCTCTCTCTCTTTCTCTCTCTCTCTCTCTCTCTCTCTCACCCGCAGCCGTCAATCTGCATGCAGCTGGCGCTCGCCGAGCGCTAACGAGTGTACGCGCGCGCGAGCGCAAAGGAAAAAACTTGGGGGGCCAGTACGCACCTAGGATATATATGTATATATATACATACATATACATATCGGACTGACATCCTCTCTCACTCGCGAGTTTTTTTCCCGCGGTTCCGCGCCGAATTTGAATAAGAGCCGTCGCCGTCGTCGTCGTCGTCGCCGGCAGCTTCGGGCGCCCGCTTCCGGGATGAATCTTCTGCGGGAGATTTTAGCGAGGACCGAGCGCAAACGTGATGGATGGGATTGAGGAGAGAGAGAGAGAAAGAGAGAGAAAGAGCTAGTTGCGTGTTTCGCTGCGGGCTTTTTTTCGGGGGGTAGCCTGTGTGATGGACTAGTGCTAATTTTAAGGTTTTTGCCAGGGAATTAGCGCTGCGCTGGTGGTAATGGGTCGGAGGTGATGGGCGGAATGTGAAATTTCGCTGGATGCGGTTGATGAACGACTTTTTTTAAAAGAAATTTTAGCTATTTTTTTTTGTTTTTAACGAGTAATTTTTTCCAAATATTTTTATGCGTCGAAAGTGGATATTTTTACCTCAGACGTGAAAGGAATTTTCCCACAGGAATTAGGAAAGAATTTCCAGCGACGATTTAAGAGCGTGTGTTAAACATACTGCGAATATAACAATTTACATTCCAGGAAGAAAAATGCTACGAAATTACTCGGAAAATAAATATTAAAATATTTTGCTTACAATTTGCATACTCGGGTAAACTATCTTTTAAAAATAATACGTCAAACATTTAACTCACAATTGCTCTTGTCACAAACTACCTCCTATCACACATTTTTCCAAAACTTATACATTAAACCACATCGCGCCCAGTGAATTCAATTACCACCGCCTTAATCCCACCTCCACCTCTTTTTCCCCCCGCAAAAACTCCATGAATCATCGTCGTCCAGACACCAAGCGGCGTCTCCGCTACACCGGAAACACCCGACGCGCTCGCTCTCTCTCTCTCTCACTCGCGTACGACAAAAAACCAGGCGCGTAATCCCGTGGAAAGTCGATAATTGCGATTGGCGCGAAGCCACACGGGAGCCGCGCGCGCGCATTGTTGTATCTCCGAAAATGAGCTTGCACTTCGCACTCGTGAGCGTAATATAAGAGCGATGAGAGAGGGAGGGAGAGAGGGAGATGGATGACGTAAGCGACTTGACTGCTGTATACGAACTTTTCGGAGGAGGAAGAATGGCGAGGGACCAGTCACTTGCCACGCTAGAGCGCCGATTCCGGAGGAGGCTGAGACTACCGAGGGGACCGGAGACGGGGTTCCGTTTGTCGGCTGCAAAGGAAGTGTTTGAATCTAGGAAAAATATTTTCGTTCGAGAATTTACCGAGAGTTAATGCTACTCTATTGGTATAGGAAAATACATTATAAACGTTGGATATTGTTGTTACAATGTTGTTATATTTCTAAGGATAGTCATACGCTTTCAATATTAGGTTTTCCTTGAAGTGCAACAAATTTATGATTGCACTGGAACTATTATTAGACGATTATCAAATTCTTTTTGCTCGACAATTATCTACCGATGTAATAATATAATGCTTATATATAAATTAGCATTGGTATAAGTTCTAATTTACTTTAACGATTCTCTGCGACTCTTATCGGAGAACTTTCTTAAATCGTAAAATGGCATTGCACGGGGCGATACCCTACATAATTTTCCGTTGTATACCAAAACTCTGTAAGCGTGATAATAACACTATCACGTGATAATATTCCAGCTAGCATAATAAATCACGATTACGTAGATATTATATTAAACACGTTTGTGACTCGCGTACGATCATTTGTATATTTATGAAAAATAATTAACCGAGCGTGCGAAAATATACATACACATATATATATATATATATATATATATATATAGTACCGAGGAAATTTCTATTTCTCGATCATTACTTACCACCCACTGCGGACAGGTTTCAATGAACACAGATTTATTTTCTTATTAAAATCTTTGATCTCTATTCGTCATCTTTATAATACGATATCTCGTCGGAGTCGATACCAAATATTATTCTATGTATATTCTATTAATTATATACAGATACGCGAATTTCAGAAGTGTAAAAGGTCAATATTTTTTTTTCTTCAACCGCAACACGAATGTCGTAATAAATTAGTTTGGAGAAAAAGTAATCTAACGAGATTGTAGCTAGTTAGTTACCTAATAATTAAAAGAATTAAGAACGCGAGATACGAAAAGTCCAACACATTATAGTCTTATTGCATTCCTCCGAGACCTCGAAAAAAAAAAATTATCCCGCTGATTTCGTATCAGCCCCGAATCACCTAATTAATTGCTGTCTGGCACGTCTCGCACCAATTATGAATTATACAACAATACTTCTAGCGCTACGTTCTATATACACTCGCAGCCCTACCCCTCTTATCACCCTACAAGTCATTTCCAAACATCACCGTATACACATATACACACACAGACTCGTCCGACTTATCGGCTCGCTCTTTGTACCTTCTCTCTCTCTCTCACTCACTCACTCACTCTCTTTCACAACGTGCGACACTAATTAATTCCCGCGGTGCATAATAACCACGCGCGCGGCGACACTTACCCTCTCTTTCGTGCGAATTTCTCAACGCGATATGGTAACGAGGTGACGTCGCGAGCGCGTCTAATGCATGTTCGGTTGCACGCCCGTGACGTTGTGTGTGTGTGTGTGTGTGTGTGTGTGTGTGTGTGTGTATAAGCGCTACGAGTGAGTGGTGTAATCGATATGTGTACGCAGTTGAATAAGTAATAACCGTTTCGCTCGATTGAGCGCGCGAGCGGGCGAGTATAAGCGAATGGCTGGGGCACATAATGAGAGGCTACGTGATCGTTGTAAGCGCGCGACGGAGCGGAATTGAAAAGTGCAGGGAGTGAGGAAAAGGGGATGAGTGAGAAAGAGGAAGAGTGAAAGAGAGAGAGAGAGAGAGAGAGAGAGAGAGAGAGAGAGAGAGAGAGAGAGAGAGAGAGAGAGAGAGAGAGAG
>JAYJLV010118959.1:0-10709 GCA_036873485.1 Torymus texanus | reverse complement strand
CATACTGCTATACAGTACCCAAAACGCGTTGCAGTAAGTATACTGGTATAGCGTAGTGAGTCATCGATTCCAGTGCGGTCTCGCCATAGTGGTATATACACTACTCATATTTATAGTTAAAGTATAATTGTCACATTAACGTAGACGTTTGTCAACAATTCAGTGTGTAAAATATTTATTCAAGTATTGTTTTAAAGGTCATGATTGTGCATTGTCACAGACTCAGCTGCTCAACTGTTCATCCGAGCCCTGACGCGTCAGCATAATGATAAGGATGAGATGCGTGCGAGGCCTTTGAGTAAGCCTCGCGACATTAGCTTCGTTTGTAGAGTGGCGGATTAGAATCCGCGGGTCCGTGTGTTCGAGTTCCGGTTGTCGCATATTTTTTACACGACTTATTCATTTCATTCACTTCATCTTCTCCTCGTACGTAACAGAATGTGGCATCCCTTGTGTATTGGAGTCTACTACATCGGCCTCTTCAGGCCTTGGGACTCTGGCAAGTGACGAAACCTACTATCCTCGACGGCAGTTGACGTTTCCTACTTTACCCTCCGAATTATCCTCAGAAGTAATTATTAGATATAAGAATTTAGACACGCCCCAAAGCCTTTGGATCCACCGCAGTTTTGTGTGACCACGCGAAACGGCCTCTGCAGTAAAAATGTAGAAGTTAATTCCGAGCAAGAAGTTGTAAACGACGAGGGCGTCGTTCTCCTTAACCCCGGAAGTGTCACGGACTCAGCTGCTCGACTGTTCATTTGAGCCCTGACGCATCAGCATAACGATAAGAATGAGATGCGCGCGAGGCCTTCGAATAAGCCCCGCGACATTAGCTTCGTTGGTAGAGTGTCGGATAAGAATCCGCGGATCCGTGTGTTCGAGTCCCGGTTGTCGCATATTTTTTACGCGACTTATTCATTTCATTCACTTCATCTTCTTCTCGTACGTGTAACAGCATTTATAAAAATGAGTGGAATTTCATTAAATAATGAAAATACAAATGGAATTGAAAATTTTGTTTACGATGATATAAAACAGTATATAAATATGTTAATCCTTCTGAAGCCATGTATCGAATTTTTAAATACCCATTGTATTTATTATCGCATGTAATATACAGCTTAGCGGTTCATCTAATGAATGAGCGATTTGTTTTTTTTTTTAAGAAGGATCAGAAGAAGAGTTTTTAAATAAAAACTTAAATACAACATTAAGAGCCTGGTTTGAACTCAATGCAAGCGACCCTGAAGCCAGAATATATTTATATACAGACATACTAAACGCTTATGTTTTTAATGAAAAAACAAAAAATGTACTGCAAAAGAAAACTTTTGGAAGCTAATCATTAAGTTTAAAGAATTAAAAACTTACAATAGTGTTACATTCTCGACTCATTTTGAAGCTGCAAAAGCTAGAAAGTTGATTTCAAAAGATGATGAATGGGACAAATGTTTGCAAGAAGGTGTAGAAATAGAGTTTTCAGACGCATTGTGTAGCATGTATATTTACATATGTATTTTTCATAATTCAATCAACGCGCGAGAATTGTTTGAAAAATACAAAAGTCATTTATACGATCTACGATTACCACAAGAGGTGAAATTGCAGCATTAGAAAATATACAATATATTCTGATGATAAACGGAAATACACTAAACGATTTTAGTTTACCCGACTACATCATTTCGCATTATATAATGTAATAGATAAAAATTAATATAACATTAATTCTTTATCATAGTTTAAGTAGCAATAATAATCAAAGTAAATGTTTTTTTTATTGTCGGGCCAGGAGGAAGCGAAAAAAGCTACTTATTAAATTCAATAATTACTTATTTTAATAACGAAAATTTACCAGTATTACCAGTCGCATCGATAGGGATCGCAGCCAATTCATTAATAAATGGACGAACATAACATGTAAGTTTTAAATTACCTCTTAAGAAGACGTCGGATACCGACGTGTTTCCTGCATTACCGGCAACACGATATTATTTATTTATTCAGAGACTAGGCAACCTAGCAACACATTACGAGTTATCCCCCACTCTTCTCAATAAATATAACAATATCAAATTTTTAAATTTTTATTTTATCATAAAGTACTCAAGTAAACTTGAAAATACGAACCAACATTGCATTTGGAACTGTAGTTCCAAGTTACGTACAAAAATTTCGTATTGTTATATTTATTGAGAAGAATGGGGGACAACTCGTAATATGTTGCTAGATTGCCTAGTCTCTGAATAAATAAATAATATCGTGTTGCCGGTAATGCAGCAATCACGTCTGTATCCGACGCCCTCTTAATGTAACTGAGGAAACGGCGTGCAATATTTAACCAAAATCTGAATATGAAAGAAAGCTAGAAAACATTAAAGTTATAATTTGGGACGAAATAACTATGGTAACAAAACATGCATTTGAAGCAGTTCATAGATTATTTAGAGATATCTGTAAAAATGAAGAAACTTTTGGTGGTAAAGTTATAATTATTTCAGGTGACTTTAGACAAACTTTATCTTTCGTCCCGACGACGCCCCCGTTTTATACTTCAGTGATAGTGGGCTCTGCCCTCTGGAATGTTCAGCAGCTGACTGGAGTAGTGCTTGATCAAGTTCTTTTAGGCCTGGCAACGTTGGTGACGGCTGTTGGCTGCCATGATTCGGTATGGAAACGTCTCCTGCAAAGCCTCGTTGATGGGAGGGACTTCTTGAATGGTCATTTGCCTCTCTACGAGCACGAAGGAAGTATTCTTCGACCGCCTAATCGGATGTTTATCTTTCTTCAATGATGCGATGGTTATATGAGGCCCTGTGGGCACATCGTTAGTGTTCCCAGAAATTTACACAGGTAGATGCCATTGTTCGAAGACGGAATATTGGAGCACCCCGAGGCTTACTCGCCTTTTCCCTCCTTTCTCGTGACTTTGGGATATTCTGAAAAATGGAATTCAGCACCTAAAAATCTGTGGATTAGAAATTCTCATTCACGGAGACCTCCTCAGCCAAGGAGAAGTCAGAAAAAAACTTTGGTCAGGTGGAGGGAAGATTTGAACCCACAACCCTTGAGCCATGAGACAAATACCTTACCATTGAGCCGAAGCTGCTCTAATGGTGTATTTACTTTAGAGTTAATAAATAAATAAATATCAACCTGGTTTTCAGGTGACGCTTTAGAATGATTTTTGCCCCGAATCGCGCGCTGCGGTCATACTACGAATCTGTTCGTCGGCACTCTACCACTATCTGCCTTCTCGTACACCAAATTTTCCCGTGGATGTGCTTTTCATCCCCTTGCTCAAAACTTTTATCTCGATGCTTGCACCTCTCCCTGATTTATGTCTTCCTGTCGTTTGACTTCTCTCTCTCTCTCTCGTGCTTTGCCGGCGCGGTAAGTCACATCGTTTTCTCTATGCTCATACTTTGTTAGAGCTTTACACTTATACCCTCTTCACTCTGAGGAGTGTCTGTCAACAGGAAAATAGTTCCAGCGGCTCGCAAGCATTTCGCCTAAGTATCCATGAATTTTGCATGGTGCGCTATGAGCCAGGAACTAATTTTCCATTGATGTCGTTTCTAACCTCAAAATCTGGCAAAATGGACTGCTATTGACGAGCAAATCATTAGCCATCATCACTGGTGCGATTTGATGATTCAACAGTCTCTCTTCGTCAATCAACACCACAAGCTGCACCAGGAAGAACAGCGCTACGAATATTTTAAACACCATCTACTGATATTTGTCTTCGAAGTCAACGGCCACTTATTCACCATCAGAAGTTAAATTTGAATTTGGCTGCATATACACATAGTCTGTCTTCAAATCATAATACGGCAGAAACGACCTCCTCGCAGTGTAGTAGTAGTATTAGGAAAAATAATTATAAGATTAATAAAAAAGCAGAATCAGTGACTAGTGCCTTACAGATCATGTCTTGGCCGCTGGGTAATGCTAACCTCGAGGGTGTTACAAATGTGCTTATTCCTGTGAGCACGTTGGAGCTGTTCTTCCAAAGATTTGACATGCTCCTCGAAAATCGAAGTTCCGAGAGATTCATCAATAAATCTTTGCCAACCGATGTATCTTCAGATGATAATTTGAAATTGATCATCCGGGTCTTCGCTCTCGAGGAGATTATTAATAAACAAAATAAACTCCTGGACGATTTAAACACCAGGTCGCAGCTGCTTCTGGAAGATAATATAGGGTTATCTAATAAATTGGATAAAGCGATTAGCAGCTCCGAAAGCCTCCAACGTGCTCGCAGCGAGAACATTGGTATTCCTGTAAGGCGAATGTATCTACAGATAGATATCAGGCTTTGTGGACAGGCCCTACCCAGGCTATCGGTAGGTTACAGACAGAATCAATTTCTCGTCTGGGTCTCGGTATCGCTGACGATGGTCCCATAATTGGAAGCTCTGAGTCGCGAGATTTAGTCAAAAATGGCATTTTAAAGCATGATAGTGCACCTTCAGCAGAGGAAATACAGGCGATTGCTCTTGCGGTACTCAAAACTGTTCTTCCCTCTCTTGAGGGTGGCAACATCTTGGGGAGTCGTATTTTGCGTGCCCGA
The DNA here is from genome assembly GCA_036873485.1 of Torymus texanus. NCBI lineage: Eukaryota > Metazoa > Arthropoda > Insecta > Hymenoptera > Torymidae > Torymus > Torymus texanus. The sequence continues at coordinate 6,127 of JAYJLV010118959.1, read as the reverse complement.
GACCTATCCGAGAGAAGTGAAAATGAGAGCAAGGAGGGTTTGGGGTCTCGTCCAGGAACACTGCTCCCATGTATAGTAAGGCGTAGCAGTGCGGACCTGGTCAGGAGTGTTAAGCGGGCCAAGCGTGCGCTCGCTAATATTACCTATCAACTACTGATATTGATCCTCAACTTCTTGGTCCGGTTTCTGATATCTGCATGCCAGGCCATAATATATTTATTAATGAAATGTTGCCCCAAGAAAAATTTCAATTATTTAAGAGTTTGAGACCGATTGCGCAGGGGCTAGGTTACAAATATGTCTGGCATTCTGGTGGCAGATTCCTGGCCAGGCGAAAAGGGGGAGAACGAGCGCATGCTTTTGCCTCTGCAGCCGATCTGCAGGCTATACAAGTAGCTTGTCAATCTGCTCCCAATGTACTTCAGCCTGTTAAAAACTTTAATATAGATAGTAACTGTACGAATATAATGGATAACAGGTAGGGAGTAGCGCAGACTATCAGGTCGGTAAAGAATTCCTGACTAGGAGGATCTGCTTTGCTTGGGGGTAAATGAGTACGTGGCTGTAAGACAGGATATAAATATCCACGGAGGAGGTGTTCTCCTGTATGTACGCAAGAACTTCACCATCACCAAGTTGGCAGCGTCAAGAACAGAAGGAGAAGGTATACCAGGTATACCTGAGTACTTTTTTGCAGCTTACAACAGGGCGACTCCCCTCCGGTTCTTGTCGGTGTAGTATATAGGGTTGTACGGTGTAGTGTAGTGTAGTATGTACTCCAACGTTATTATGAGTGACTTCAATACGGATTCAACCAATGCAGACGCGAAAACATTCAAACGTTTGGCTACAGAACTCAAGTTACATAAGTTGAGCATGGTCCCACTCACCACATTTCACCAACTACCCACACCTGGATTGACATGATATTGATGGACGTTAATGACGAGTTACTTGAACAGGAGAATAATTGTTTGCCAGGCTTTGGCAAAAATTTTTTATGTACAGAGACTTCAAAAACATTTGCCCGTTCTTTTTAAACGACCTCCTATCTCACCGTGACTGGAATAATATGACCTCGCTGAAAACGACCTGGATGGCGCTTTAAACAATCTCAATTCCAACCTTAATCTTACAATAGACCAACTAGCTCCGTTAAAAATCGTTCGAATAAACAAGCTATAAACGTAACGCTATCCGTCGTCGCTACAAGCGTACTGGGCGAGTCGCACTACGCGATGAGTTTCTTCGTTTAAGCAATGAGGTCGACACGTATATGACTCAAAAGCGTCACACCTTCCTGCATAAACCGACGCTCTTGATGAAAACAAAGATATTTGGAAGGAAATGCGTAGTATTGGCCTCTTGCCTAAGAGCAAAGGGGAGGATCTTCACGGTTTTTCGCCAGGAGAGTCGAAAGGGCACTTCGTCGGAATATCTATCTCTCCCCATGAGAATCTAGAAGATGCTAAGGACAGTATACTATCTATCTGGTAGCAAGAAGGGGTTCTCTTTCAAACTAGTTAACATCAATGACGTAGTCCTAGCAGTATCACATTTTTCCTCGCAAGCAAAGGGAGTTGACGGTATTCCTCAAGGAGTGATAGCGAAAGCTCTTCCTGTTATTGGTGATTATTTAGTGAACATCTTTAACTCCTCCTTTACTCAAGGTACTTTTCCGGGACCCTGGAAACATGCACAGATAATTACGCTAAAGAAAACTATAGCCCCAACAACACTCGTCCCATTTCGGTTCTCTGTTTTCTTTCCAAGGTGCTTGAAAAGATTGCGCATGACCAAATCAGGGAGTACTTAGATAAAAATAATTCACTTGACCCTCTCCAGGCCGGTTTTCGTGAACATCACAGCACACAGATAGCACTACTCAAACTGACGGACGACATAAGAATTGCTAGAGACAAAAAGTAGCTAACTCTTCTATTATTATTCGACTTCAGTAAAGCTTTCGATTCCATTTCCCCATCGAAACTACTTGAGAAGCTGCGTCTTACGGGGTTTTCCAGGTCAGCTCTCCTGTGGATCAAGTCGTACCTACAAGGACGAACCCAAAGGGTTGTAACAAACAAGGGAATTAACTCTGAATACTTAGAAACAAATCTAGGTGTTCCACGGGGTTCTGTCCTGGGACCTCTACTATTTTGCCTCTACGTCAATGATTTACAAAATATACTTGACTTTTATGGTGATGACCTCCAGATCTATCTTCATGCCACCAAGGATAAGATCCTGGAGTGTATTACTCGACTAACAAATGCAGCAAAACTCGTGTCTGGATGGGCGGGTGGCGCCGGCCTGCGCCTCAATGCGGGTAAAACTAAAGCAATCTTGTTAGGTTCTAAAAATACAGATTTGGTCAAAGATATGAGTTTGCCTGGTATTGAAATGCAGTCTGGGGTCGTCATCCCATTCAGTAGCGAGGGTATGAGGCTTGGTGTTACCTTGGACAGTAAACTGACATGGAAACCGCACATTAACCAGGTAGTTAAAAAAGTTAACGAAGCCCTGTATAGTCTGCGGTTCTGTAGGGCATGTACCACCGAGACTCTACGTAAGCGGTTAGTCGAGTCATTAGTCCAGCCGCATCTTGACTACTGCGCTGTGGTGTACTTAGACTCGACAAATGAACAGTGGATTAGATTACATCGACTACATAATTCATGTGTGAGATACGTTTTCTGGGTTAGGAGGGACATGCACCTAAGTGCTTACCGTAGACGCATTGGTTGGCTTCGCGTTGAGACTCGCAGGAAGTATCATACTGCATTGTTATTATGTAAGATCCTATGCTTGAGAGAGCCCAGCTACCTAGCTGCCTTTTTCTCAGAGTACGTACCTTGCTCAACATACAGAGGAGTTCCACCGGAACTTAGAGTCCCCGTTACAAAATCTGATGTGGGTGCAAAATCGTTTCAGGTTCAAGGTGCCTCTTTTTGGAACTCTCTCCCGCCCTCCCTACGATACCTTCCATTTTTTTCTATGTTCAGGAGGGCGGTGTGCCAGTACCTTTTTGATCTTGATCCCTAACCCCCTGAGCCGTAGCATGGATGAGGATCTCCAGTAGCTCAGAAATATTTTCATTACTACTTAGTTATAAGACTTGGTCATACGGCTTAAATATCTGTGATAAAGTACCAAAGACTAGCATAGTTTTATTGAGTATTGCAATTGCTGGCGAAGTTATAACTATTGTGATGTACTAGTTGGATTGATCCTTTGTGAAATCAGTATTTATACTTATATTTTTCTCGACGTGATATTTTAAGAACTTTAAATCGTTGACTTTTCCAGTATGGAATTTTCTCTAAATTTTACTGAATTTTATTCTGTATTCTTTTTAACGCATCTATTTTATTTATTATTTTGTATCTATTCTATCTCTTGTATCTATTGTATTTATTATCTGTATTTATTTTCATCATATTCCTGTATATATTTTAATATTGGTTTTTGCTGTATATTCAAAACTATATGTATATTAATTTTTTGCCGTTGAGGCAAATAAAAGAATTTTATTCGAAAAAAATGAATTTCATTCATTTTCTCTCTCTCTCTCGCACTCATACTCACTCGCTTTCGGTAAATGCATATGCTTTATTTTATCCCGTTACAATGAATAGTTTGTAAAAATGATATAAAAATTATTAACTAATTTTCATTTTATCACTGTAATAGTACTAATAATTATTTTGTATGGCAGTTTGCCTTGTTTAATTTTCAGTGTCTATTATCCATAGTGATACTAATTATTTGCACATGTGCTTACATACGGATGATATTTCCAAGTTTAATTGACAAAAAGAAACAAGGGTGAGTAATTTTATTATACGCTTAATTTGTATTTTCCTTTTTTTCATTGCTGTTTGATCACAGAAAGGTATGGTTCTACATACTGAAATGTTATACCATTCAACTGACAATGGATCGTATAAGTAAATTTTCAAATAACTTTGACAACTCATTAATGATTTCATAATATATTCATGATATAAGTTTTCCATAATTTTCTGCATTTTCCCGCAATTGTCAGTCACTTATAGTGATTTGCACCAAATCGGAGGATAAAAGGATCGAATGGACATTGTATTCTTATTCAGCGAGATAAAATACATGGGAATATGACTCAACTGGGTTCGAATACCTTCTACTATTCACTGATGGACTTCATAAATCCAGCTTTCTGCAATTTTCCGCTTTTATAGTATAATTTACACAATATCAGGGGCTGATAGAACCAAACGGACAGTGGATTCGTGTTCAGCTTGCCAAAATACATATAAGGATATGATAGTCAGTGTTCTGTGACAGACCACTTTTTTTTTGTGTGCCTGTATTATCTATGAATATTTCCGAGCACATTTTTTAAAGCCACTATTAAGAAACTTGTAATTGTTTAATCACTTAGTCCTTCTTTGTCATCAAAGTACAGCTATATAAAATTAAAATGAGCTGTTAAAATTTTTTTTAGTTAATTAATAAGGTACAGCTTCCAAAAATAATTTTTTAGATTCTGCTTAATAGTTGGTAATAAAGGAGCGTAAAACCTACGTTTAAAAGCACTTGTCGAGGCCTCGATGACAAAATTTGAGTTTTTTTATTGATAATTCAAAAAATAGCGATTTTAGACGGTTTATTTGCAATAACTAATGAACTAATTAACGTATCTAAATAAAAACAAGGAAACTTCTAGTTTTACTGCCAACAAATCTTTATTTATCACAACGACAACGTTTCGATTACTTTTTTCATTGTAATCCTTTTCAAGTCAAAAGCTATAAAAACATATTTTTATTATATAACATAGTATAGAATATCCAATGGAAAATAATACCCTCAAATTATACACAATTTTTTAAACTTACAATCATTATTATTGACCACTGACAATAAAAGTCACAAAGAGGAACTTATAACTAACATTGCAATTATTATTAATTGTCAGCGTCTTGCCTATAGCAGGCTACGTCTAGGAGACTGAATCAAATACGGTAGATGTAATATGTTTCTAAACTCATCGTAAGTTATTGTAAACAGTTTTTCGAATTATACACAGTATATATAACGTGTTACCAAACTCATCGACAATTATTTTAGTACAATTTAGATTTTAATTTTGGTCAATACAGTAGAATAAATAACCTGTAGATATTTTTTATAAGTATAGTAGAGATGTTGAAAGTTACTATTGAAATAAAACAATTTGTGGATAGTATTAGATTGAAATTTAATTATAATAAATCATCAATGAAATGTTTAAAAACGGATCTGAGTGTTTGTATGTCGTTAATTCTATTGACACTATTGTATTTTGTAATATATAACATTTCAGAGATTAAACGTTTATAAAAAGAAGTTTCTTTATCTAATATTTTTATATTGTTTAGGTTAAAATCGAATTCGTGACCCGTTATTTGAGTGTGATGAACTAAAGCAGAAGTGTCTCTACTATACTTACAATCAGCTATATGTTCTTTTACTCTCTTATTTAAATGTCTACTTGACTGACCAGTATAACTCATATCACAGCTTTTACATTTAATCTTATAAACAATACAAGAGATTCTTTCTTTGGGAATTGGATCTTTGACTAAGTTACTGAACATTTTTAACTTATTTGAAGCTTTGAAAATTACATTAACGTTAACTTTCTTTGCAACTTTTTTTATATTTTTTTCCATGTTATTATTAAGATATGGTTATACTATGAAGTAATTCTTGTGTAAATTATTATTATCTATTTTTGTAATTACAGACCCTTTATTAAGTTTATTAATTCTATTATTTATATGTCTTACTAAAAACGTTTTTTTTTGGATAGTAGTTTGCAGACAAAACATTGAAATTATATTGGAAATTATGGTACTTAATTAATTCTTTATGGTACCTAGTATCTGATAATTTGACTACTTTATCCACGAGACTTTAAATAATTGCAATTTTTTGGGAAAGTAGTGATTGTGAAAAATAATTTAAATAGATTCCTGCATGTGTAGGTTTCTTAAACCAATTTTTACTAATGAAACGATCTTTATTATGTAACGGGCGCTGGTATAAGGTCCGAATAATCATCTATACGGCGTCGCGAGATTCGAATCTCGCGCGCTTATTC
>JAYJLV010118948.1:0-10709 GCA_036873485.1 Torymus texanus | reverse complement strand
TGTGTGTGTGTGTGTGTGTGTGTGTGTGTGTGTGTGTGTGTGTGTGTGTGTGTGTATATATATATATATATATGGAAGAAAATTTACGATTGAAACTGACCATAAGCCGCTCACTTGGCTTTGGTCCCTAAAAACGCCAAACAATAGATTAATTCGCTGAAGAATAAAGTTGGAAGAATACGACTTCGAAATTAAGTATAAGAAAGGAAAGAAAAACAGCGTAGCAGATACCTTAAGTCACATAGAAATTAATACTCACAAAGAAGACGACTTACTTTCCATGGCAGCCCAAGCACCTGATGTTGTATCTCGGGCAGTCGAAGAAGCAGACGAAAGTGACGACGACATGGCAACCGTCCACACTGCCGAGGAAGACCCCATGTTTACATTACCTGTAACAGAAAAAAATATTCATTCATTCAATCACAGCATAATAGTTAATAATAAGTATTATAATGTAAAAGAGATAAAAGATAAGCTTAAAGTACAGTATATTGTGAAAATTAATGAAGAAGACGCAGAAACGCAATTACTAAAATTTTTCGATAAGAATATTAAACCAGACAAGCAATATGGAATCTATTTTGCAAACGAGAAACTACAAATTCTTATTTATCAAATATTAGAGACATACTTTAATGAAAAATTAAAATTAATTAAGGCAAACACCTACACACCTGTAATTGATCGAAACAATTTTATGAAAAAACTTTAAGAATATCATAATAATAATTATAACGAAATACAGAAGACAACAGTGCATTTTAAAAGAAAATTTTACACACTTAATATGGATAGAATTATTCAAAATTACATAAATCAGTACGAATTGTGTTGAGAATTATGCACAGGCTTACCATTTCACAGATGGAAACGCAACAACTATATTAAGTAAACTTCGACATTTCGCCTATCACCATAATTTCCCAGACAAAATTACATCTGATAACGGAACCGAATTTAATCCTGCAGTATTCCGAGAATTTTGTAAGATACATAATATCATCAAACAACAATTAATAGACACATACCAAATGGACCTATAGAGCGACTACATTCGACATTAAGAGAAAAATTAAGTATCCTCATAGATAAGAATCCAAGAGAAACAATGAAAAACCATATGATCACGGCCATTTTAATTTATAACCAAAGCATTCATTCAGCAACAAATTTCACACCATTTACTCTATTATATGGGCCATACAAGGAATTACACAAACGTGTAATCGAAGCAGAGGCAGATACAATTGAGAAATACAATGAAATCAGAAAAAATGAAATTTAACCTTTTTACAACGAATTATACAAGAAACACAAAGAAAAGTAAAAATCACCTAATGATTCGGATAAAACACTAGAAAATAAAGATATTTACATAAAAATCCATCAACAACAGCGTAATAAAACGGCGCCCCGTTACCAAAAACTATTAATTGAAAAACAACAAGGCCCTTCGCTAGGCTGTTACATACACGGTCAAGAACACCGATATAACCTAAGAAGTTCCAAAAAATTAAGATAAATGTCCTCTTTACAGGAAGATGAAAGTGGTACTGATTCTGGCACTCTCGATCCTGCTCGTGAAGAGTAACAAAATAGATCCTAATTCGACGAATTTCGACATTATCAAGAAACTGGAAAAATAATAGAACAATATCATTATTTACATTTTAACATTAACACTACAACTCTCTTGAATACCTTCAAACACATAGTTGGCACATACGACATATTATCTGATCATCGAGAATTAAAAGAGTCAAATTTACTACAACAATCTAAGATTTTATGTGACGAAATACGTCGAAATTTGCACCAGATAATTCCATCGAATAGTAGAACAAAAAGAGGCCTCATAAACGGATTTGGCAGAGTAATAATAGTTATTTTCGATACAAGTGCGAACAAGTTATTTTATCCTCGTGTGGACGTTTGCGCTGGAGCGAAGCGAGGGTGAAAGGCCACACAAGGATAAAATCAATTTCTCACTCGCGTATCGAACACTATTTTTTTACACGACGTGTGAGAAGCTCAATTTGGCGCATGCTTTTTTATTCGAGCATGCGAGAAATCGAACTTCTCGCACGGAGTGTGAAAAAATATATTTTTGGAAACCCGCAACCCGGACGCCAATGACATAGACAAAATAAACAATTATTTAAATTCTCTCGAAACTAAACAACCACAAAACGTATTCGCTCTAAACAAGTCAATAAGCGTTATAAATGAAATAACCAGACAAATTAATAATAACACGGATGTAATCAATAAAAATTTAAAAGATATGTGGAAAGTCGTAAGCAATCAAATTTCACAATCTAATCTGTTTGAAGCGATCATTGTACTTATAATTCAAGAACAACACTTTTTAGATTTACTTAGTAAAATTAAAAGGTCATTTATATTTACCGAACAATTATTCGCACACATTTGTTAGAAACTTACTCTCAAAAAGAATTGATGTTACATTATCATAATTTATTAGACTTTCGCTTCGCCCAGGGATCGATCGTATGCCCAAAATTCAATTATTTACACTATTAAAATCCCTATCCCCAATTCTATCGAATGCATCCTTTACCAAAGACTTGCTACGATTAACTGCCAAAATCAAACAGACATCATTACTATATCATGGAGCCTGTTGGGACCGTCAATCAAATTATTTGCTAATATATGCCAATTTATACAAGAGGAAAGTTATTTATGTTGCCAAATTACAACCGAGAAAACCAAGTCTATTATTATTCCGGTGAATTCACCTTTAATACTAACATATATATTATCACAAAACTTAACACTTGTTTCTAGTAACTATGAAATAACAATAAAATATAAAGACAATGAGACAACAGTCCAAGGGACACATCAAATACAAGGAGATGACACGCAAGTACAAGGCTATAAAGTCAACGACTACCTGGGAGAAATGAAACAATCAAGCTTAATTTTGCCCATTATTATTAAGGATCATCAGCTGAATTTGAAACCGCTAGGAACTCGTAATTTACCAACAATACCTACAGTAACTTTTGAACAATTTGGATTTCATTTTTACTCATCTGATATACAAGTAAAGAAATCAGAAACAACATACAGATATAGAACAACAACCTACCCAAAATATCAATGACGAGGACGTCCTTGAACTTCGCTCGGGAGGAGTTATGTGACTCATACTCTAGGCACTCTGGTCCATCGATCGGAGGTCTTCTTATCGCTGCACATATGAGCTGCAGTAAAGACAAAGGGGTTAGAAAGACAATGAAGATGCCTTTTAATGAATATACTTACTCGCTCTGCTTTCGCACCGGCGATCGTCAGTCTCTGTCGGGCTTCCAATCTGTTAAGACGTATATAATAAACTACATGTAGATCAACTCCTTTGTTCGATTTATTTAAAGTGAGAGTGTTACCTGTGTGATTGTGTGTGTTCATTTTGCATCCACCAGTCCTCCCACATAACTCGTGCGTAGCGCGCCAATCATTCTAGTAAAAAATAAAAAGAATAAAATTATTTTATAAAAACAAATAAAGTAATTGCATGCGAAATAGTTAAACTTTTGTAAGATTTAAATAATAAAAGAGAAAATTTATTATCTTAATAAAACATTTAAAAAGAACGAATAAAATACAAATGTTTATTAATATATTAATTTTTATTCATGAAAATCTGTTGGTGAAATATTAATTCTCAGCACCAAGAAAATTCAATGTGTTAGTAATAAATTGAAGGTAGTAAATATAAAGTGTTATAAAAAAATCACTATTTATAAAAAAGTTTATTATAACTGTTAACATAATAGTAGTATATTTTCTACTATGGCGCGACATAACAAATGACGACATCAGGTCCCGTCCGGCCAATCTTATCTTTGTTTACATAAACAGTAATTAAGATATCTTAATTGATGTTCTTATTCTTATGGTTTGTTTGTGTAAACAAACATGAAAATATCAATAAAAGACATGTTATTTACATAAATAAGTAATAAAATCAATAATTTGATTTGTTTTATGTAATTAACTCGTTTTTATTGCTGTTTTCATGTTTGTTTTTACGATCGATGACGTCATGCGCTAGCGCCATAGTAGAAATGATACCGATGAATATTTTAATTAATCTATGTTTTTATTGTTCGAACACAATAAACAATAAAAATATACCTCTTAAGTACATTGATGGGTAACTTACACGTGTGTGTGTGTGTGTGTGTGTGTGTGTATCTCTGTGTGTGTGTGTGTATGTGTGTGTGTGTGTGTGTGATTTTAGAGAGATTTCAAACAGCATGTTTTTACGTGCTATTATATAGTGGTCCTGAAAAGGACTGTTTTTCAATTAAAAATTTAAATAAATTAGTTTAATTTTGAATATTCCTCCTTCTTTGGAAACGAAAATGTATTCCCGAGAAGTTGCTGTACGACGATGATTTTGAAGCTGCCGGCTCTATAAGTGGATGCTTTTCTACAGCCTTGCCATCGGTTTTTTTTTTTTTCATAGATGATTTGTTCTGTGTGGACCACATCTTGCTTGTTCCACAATCGGTAGGAAACTGACTACCATCGCTTCGATCAACAGCTTATACCGAAAAGGATGAATCTATACTTCTTACACTTTATATGCTATAGTTACGTAAGAACGAATGACAATTATTTTATAACAAGAAAGTATCATACATAGGAAATACAAATAAAAAAGGATAGTCAATTTAATTAAATTGTGAATTTATTATGCAAGCATTCGTAATGTAAAAATCTCACAAAATTATTTTGAGAACATAATGACGTACAAATCATTAGACAAGTTGCATAACCCAAAAGCGTACAATTCCGCAAGAAAAATATCGTACAATTCTTGAACATTAGTGAATTCCATATGTACTTTTGCTCTATTATTTATTACATTTTTTCGTAAGGCGCATATTGTTTGAATGCCGCATAGTCTTTTAAAATACGTTTTGCTTTTTCACTTTCTTCTCTATTTAATTCTACTTTCAAATCGGGTACATTGTCAATTCCGCGATTTATAAATCTAACATTTTCTTCTAAACGTTTTAGCCATTCGTCGACACATTCACGCACTTCTTTTAGTCCACTCAATGTTGCCTGTTGCATAACTAGCCCAGGCTGGTTTTCGAATTTTCTTTTCTTGCATGGCGTTTCCAATTGTGAAGAATAGTCTGTAAATTGACTCTCCTCATCTAATGGTTGTGCATCGGGTAAGTCTCCTCGGATGAATTTAAGTGTCGGTATGGTAGGTCTCTCGTCCATAAGGATGGACTTCACTCCATAAGTCATTGTAAAATTAATGTCGTGGTTTGGAAAATAAATTTTTGAAGACTTACCGAAATCGCTGTAGAACATGAAGGACCCGACCCGTGTAATCAGATACTTGGCTGTAGTTTTAGCTAAAGCATTTGCATGCCCCAGTAAAACCCCTGGGCTTATCTTTACTCTGCGTACGATGAGAGTTGCTTCTTTAATTTTGACACTGAATTTACCATCGTCTGACACATCCATCAAACAAACTGTATCTTTACTGCGTAAGGGACGTATTCTTATTTCCACTCCATTGATAAGCATTTTATCTTGATTAAACACGTTTCCCTCTACCATAGCGCTGTAGCTAAATGCGAATCTTTAGCAGCGGGAGAATAATTTAACAGAGATTCGATATAAGCTCTATCGGGCGTATTGGGCATTATTGGACGGTGAAACGAGTTTTTGATTGAAAAAACGTCAACTTGATTGAAGAGCGAATGTAGAAAATTGTTGACTAGAGCAACTTTTAAGTTTCCCGCTTCGCCGTCTATCGGTTTAATCTTTGTTTGAATGTAGAGCATCGTGTGCGCAAGGTCTATGTAGTGTTCGCTACCGCTTAGTACCGCAAACTCTATAGGAGCATCTCCTTCGTCGCTGAGCGAGGATACGGGCTTATAGTGTAAATAACTGCTACTCTCTATAGAAATTTGAGTCGCAAGAAGAGAAAAAATGTCCAATTCACTGGACATGCATTTTGTTAAATGCGAATGTAAGAACGCCATTTTGTTTTTTTCTATTTTGGGCCGAAAATGTCGTTAATATTTCTAAAAGTTGACTTCCTCTTCTTGCTGATACTGCTACTACGTTTTTTCATGCAGTTGCCTTCTTTTTCTTTTTCTTTTTCTTTCTGTCGGTGATGCGAACTAGCCTGCTTGTCTTTCTCAACTAAAGTTTTCGCCTGTGCGCTCGCATCTTATAACCCGAGCCTTCCATCATCTCAGACATTTTATCGGCAGCTTTCCTTTTCAATTTTTTTCAGATTCTTTGGCTCTAACCTTTACTGATTCTTGGAAATTGACGCCGTTACTCGCCACGTCATCCAAAACATTTAATTCTGCGCGTATGGTTTCTTTCCCTACGGCTTTCACGCCACTCGATATGTAAAGCAGCATTTTTCGGAACAACCCGACCAGCAACGCCCCCATGCCTCGACCTCTTTGATAAGTAGAGCCAGCGAAAACATTTTTAACCCCACCTCCGACTTGCTCGTCGTAGTATTGAATACAGTAACTCATAATGACTTTAATTTTTAACGGTTGCGTTTGAAATCTAGCGAAACCGTCAATGTTCCGTAGTCGAATGGTACAGGTTGACCGTGTTTATCTCTTATATCGATGACTATATTGTGGAAATTGTGATAGAGTAATAGAATGTAATGTATGTAAGCGCTGCACATAGTTACACCCAAATTTATAATTTAAATCCGTGACTGAAACTATTCGTCGAAGAGGTGCTTGAGTGTCACCGACGGTGTATGGCTCACAAATGTCCGTGTAAACGTACATTTGATTAGGGATAGCGCGAGACAACGAGGCAACCCTCGTACCCGCAATGGCTTTAGTGCTATTGTGACGGTTGTGAAGATTCCCGCGATCACAGGATTTTCAAAACCGAGAATACGACAAATTTTATTATTAAATTCCGTCACGTGAGTCAGATCGCAATCGCATTTTCGTTTTATAACGTAATATCCTTTACGGTTTTTGGCTGGTTCCACTTCTTTATGCCGATAAACGTCGTTTGACTCGTTGAAAGGAGCAAACATCTCTTTTCACTAGCTTACCGTTGTCGTAGGAAGAAAAAAAATAAGAAGCTTCAGTATTTTGTACGTGTGTAATAGTGCAAGGGACATAAATTTCGGCTAAACCAACTAGCCATTCACCGTGCAATCTAATTTCGTGCGGTAACTGTGTCGTGTAGCACGTGGTAGTATTATCGTTGAAATACATCATGCTGCTATTACTCGGCAACACCATGTAAAATTCATCTTGGTTTTCCATTTTTTAGATGCTATCAAGATCGCTTGCCTTTATCCAAGAGTTGTATTTGTTAGGATATCCTAACCATTTGACAACCAACACAAGTTCTTCCGTGTAAAAAATCCGTCTCGATAATTTCTTCGTTTAAGTCTTCGAGCACATACGTATAAAGATTCTGTCGCAGAGTTACCCTTTTTATCTTGAACACTTCTTCGCTGAAATTTTTTTCATAACCGCGCTCGAAGGTATTTTTAGTGCGACTGATTCGAACAACGAGCAACTGAGTAACGTTTTACAGATTGACCTCGGATGGTTTCATCTTTGTTGCACTCCCGCAAGTCATCCACATTAGTGACGTTATAGTGCTATCTTGGAAATTTTCACTTTATAGAATAATTAATCGTGTATGCGTCTTCGTTACTAAGCGAGGCGTAGATTCTACTTTTCTCTTTTTCGTTGGATTTACCTTCTTTGTATTTACGCGCACGAATTTCTCCCACCCGCATATCCTGCCTCGTGCGAGAGATCGTAATACTGTTTTTCGTATGCCATGTGGGATGACGGGGGCATATGTGCGCGCACGCGCAAGTGTGGGAGTTTTTATATTTGAAATCGCAACCACATATTATTATTATTATTTCTAACATGCTGAAGCTTTCTTCTTCTCGTCGTCAGAACGGGTGTTGGTTCGTCGTCTTCCTTGTTTAGTAGTCGTTTGGCTGCAGTGAGTACTCTACCAGTTTTTAAAACTTCGGTGTTCCCTATTAAATTCGCCAGAGTATCGCAAGTTTTCGAGTGAAGAATATCGAACATTTCAGTATCTAGTCTGGTCAAATTGTCACCAGGGGTTTGCATCAAATTTTCGTCGGAGGATTCAGAAACAACAACAGAGGTGCTGGGGACACTTGATTTTATTGCGTCGGTGGGTATAGACTGCATGCGTTCGATTGCGTCTTCGGGCACGATTACCATTTTACGCTCTATACTGTTTTTCATTGGTGAGAATTTCCTTCAAACAACTTAGAAATGAGAGCGCCTACTATGGGCGCTAAAAGAGCTGGCAAAAAGGATCCTCCGTTCTTTAATATTGAGCGTTTTTAAGTTTCCAGTTCAATGATTTTCGATTGATTAATTTGCGTACTATAAACTTGTGTTTATTTAGCTGTTTCTTTTCGCAATCCTTCAATTTCACTACACCATGTAAAACGATTTTTTTTATCTTTATCGAGAGAGTAATCACTAACTTGAGGAAGGCCATCTCGAAATTCGATACGCGCTGGATCACCGCTGCCAAGCCTTAGCTCTGAACGGTAAGCTTCTTGCCACTCAGCATAATAAAAGAGTATGCGATCGAAGCGCGTGTTACAAATTTTCGGCAAATTAGCAAGAAATCTTTTAACGAACTGTGTTTGACCGCAACCGGTAGAACCGCACACACAATACGTAAACGGATGTTTCCACCGCGTATCCATTCTGAAGAATGACAATGATACTAAATTTGTTGTAACTTCTATTTTTTACCAAGCAAACGTACCAACTATCTTGCACTAACTTTTTTTCTTAACCAACTTTATTACTAGTGACCCCCGGCAGCGGCGCGGCGCGGCGCGGGCGCGGGCGCGCGCGCACGAGGCGCGTTTTTAATAAGTTTGTACCTTCCGCGAGTGTGCTTTATAAGATGATAAGCGCACTCCCGCGTTATAAGCTTGTACGTCCTACGTGTGCGCTGTATAAGCTAATAAGCGCACGTGTACGTTATAAG
Source organism: Torymus texanus (assembly GCA_036873485.1). NCBI lineage: Eukaryota > Metazoa > Arthropoda > Insecta > Hymenoptera > Torymidae > Torymus > Torymus texanus. Next base: position 1,643 of record JAYJLV010118948.1, on the reverse strand, counting down.
CATACAGTGTACATTAGTATCAGTGTGTTGAATTTCTTTTAACCATTATACATACGAGAAAAAAAGGATATAAAATGAAAAACAAGGAATAGATTATAATTTTTATTTATTTATTTGAGAAAAAATTCAACGTTAATATTTATAGCCAAAAGGAACATGTTTTGGGTGGATGGAATGTGGAAGAACTTCGTTCGAACATTTTCAAATATGATATTGCTAACAAATGACGATGTCAACTAGCACGATAGAAATACATAATATAATCAAATTGTACTCATTAGTGCATAATCAATTATCAAGTTCCAGGTTTAAAAATTTATTTAAATACGCTTGGTACGCTGCAGGTTACATCGATAAACGTCCTGAGAAAGTTGAAAATCCAAAAAGATTTTGTTTCAATTCTAATTCTGTTACATGCGACATTTGTGGCAAAAGAGCGATTATAACATATTCATGGTGTAAAAAGTCGCTCTGTTTACAACATATTTTCACGAATATCATTATTGTAAAATTGTAAAACATACAAGCAATGATCATCAGAATAAATACAAGCACAAAGAGTTGAAAATATTTTTAGACTACTGATTCATGTAATATAAATACTTACAATTAATAATGTTATTAAATAAAATACTTGTTATTCTCTTATTTCTCTGGTATTATCTCCTTTGTATATTGAATAATAAATTGATTATAATTCTCGTTGTATGCTATCTTACATCTCTAAAAAAAACCGATATGAATACTTATGAAAGCTAGTATGGAAAGTACGAGTAATTTATAATTTTTTAAAAAATCGAATTTATTTGACATTTACAGATTTATAGTTATTGCTAGTATTTAAATTGTGAATTATATCAGCCTCAAAATCATATAAAGTAGCTGTATTAATTTGATATTTAGAAAGGTAATATGTTTGTAAAATTAAATATATTTCTAAGTTTTTATCCCCCATATTGAATTCCATTTTGAATTTTTAAAAATTAATCACAGATTCGTAATCAGCGACCTCAAAAACCCATATATACCAATTTTAAGGAAAAACTAATGGCTCAAGAAACATAGATAAATTATTGGTGTTAGGGGTATAGTTTACCCCTCAAGGGGCTAATTTCTGTAATACCTCAATTTTGCTTCTTCAAAGAGAAAGCTTTGTAACAGTGAAAAAAATTTTTAAGACAAAAAAGTCTTAAAATGATTTATTAGATGAAATGTGTTGAAAATTTTCAATTTTGAGATAATTTTTTTTCCTGTCTGTATGTATGTATGTGTGTGTGTATATGACCTTTCTATATCTCGGAAACCAAACCATCGATCTTCGCCATTTAAAGCTTATTTTGTTCATCTCGCGAGAACAACTCGGCACCCTGACGTACTTAATATTCTATCGATTTCCTTTTTATTTTATAACCAAAAAACGATTTGGTATTTTTCGTTTTTTTGATTTTTACATATTGTAACGGGGTGGGTTCTTGCCACACGTACTATAAGTGCGGTAAACACTTGTAGGATTTCTACGCGAAGGAACCCCTGCTGTCCGACAGTTGGCGCAATGGCACAAGTTACAAACACCTGTGCCACGCTTCCAATGTAGAAAGCCTAAGCCACTTTCTGTTAGAGCGGCTGCTTTCTGTTGGAGCCGG
>JAYJLV010118937.1:0-10711 GCA_036873485.1 Torymus texanus | reverse complement strand
GTTCTGGGTCAAAGGAAAGGAGAAGGTGAGTGAAGGAGTTTCTCAGCAGGGGTTAGATTGCATGCGGAAAAAGGTTTAGTCCAGTTTGCTAAAGTAAAACGTCCGGGAAGTCCGGGGTCCCAAGTCAAGTGTCCGACAGTCTAGGTATCGTATATATTCAATCGAGCGAATACTGCTTGGTAAGTGAGCTGGGTCCCGGAGAAAGCGGGATGGCTATTGGGGATCATAATTGCCTGTAACACAAAAAAAAAGGGCCCGATGGTCCGTATTTCCACAAGGGGGAAATATGAGTAAGGTAATAACGTTTAGGATTCAGATAGGTCCATTGTCCAGGTCCGCTGTCGGTTGCAAGTTTTCTCGTGTAGTGCAAAATCACGCCGGTTGACTTGGAGTCCACACTCCAGATGCAAGGTTTTGACCTCGTAGATGGAATGCTGAGGTTGGGCAGGTATCGCCCGATATCGGAGATCGCTCTTCTGCAAGGCGTCTTGGCAGCCTTGTCCTTTACGTATTTTATGAAACCGTGCGACAGTCGACCGTATTTGTCCCTGACGGCGTTGATGTATACAAGGGTTCCAAAACGGGCGAAGTGGTTAAAAAGTTCCTCTTCCAATTGGTCTGCTGACGTATTCGGATCCTTAGGCCAAACGATGCGACAGAAGACCCGGGTTTTATCCGGGTGTTCGGGTGAGTGGACTCGCTTCCGGCTTACGGTGCGGTCTAGCATCTGTGAATTCTGGTTTTCCTTAGGAGCTAGTGTGGATTCCAATAACCAAAGGTCCTTGGATCTTTCAGCAGTATCCGCATCAGTCCAGTGTTTAAAGGTGACCTTAGCGGCTTGCGTGGTCAACTCTTCGGTGGTGATTTCCACCTTCACAATGGGTCCAGCCTGTTTGAGGCAAGTAATAAGTCCATCGAGTCCAAGGTCCGAGTGGTAGGTGACGATGACATCACAGGATGGGTGTGTGGAAGAGTCCATTATGGACTGACTGAAAAGGTGAAGATATAGGGGTTTAGTCAAGTTCAGCCAGTTGAGGTGGTAATGCTGGAAGGATGGGGACCGATACTGATCGGGGAGAAACAGGTTGGAGGTTAATGTAGGTGAGAGGCGTTTCCCTGACATCTGTATTCCTTTCTCCGGAATAACGCAGTGTCGGTCGTGTGCGGGAGCACCTATCTCTCTTGTAGTAGAGAAACACCAAGATGCCACATAAGATAGTGACACCTTGGAAAGCTAGTCCTCCATAGATCAGATGTTGTGTAGACGAAGTGTTTCGCCTATGCGTTCCTATTTCCTTCATCCGGGAGACAATGTTCGTGAGCCGTTCGGTTTGAGGGGAAAAGGGTGACTGGTCCTGTTTCCAGTGGCTGGGAATCATTAAATAATTGCCACATTTCGGGCTGGATGTTAGTGATATTGAGATCTACGTCGGGGTCATATAGATATTCAGTCCCGGAGGTTCGGTCTTAATTGTCTGGTAGCTCGAGGAAGCGGGTCCTGGCGGAGCATCCGCTAGCCAGTCTCAGTATACCCGTGTTCTTAATCGTCAAGGTATAATAGGACTCCAGGGGGCAGGTAACGCGGACCGTTTCCTCTGGGTATACTGAGAATAGCCAGCCACTCAAGGTAACGCCATTGAGGTGCGGCCGAAGTAGATATCAGTATGTCGTATGACTTTAGTACATCGGGGTGAGGATTGAGCAAAAGTTCTATCTCACATTCCTTCTGGCTTGACACGGTATGCAGTGGACCTCCTGGCGGGCATATTTTTCCATAGTGTGTTTGAATACATTTGTGCAGGTGCAACTCGGTGATTTTTACGTATGTTTGCAAGTCCTTCTTGATAGCTAAGTAGGGAAACGATGGGGAGATGCAAGCGACCCACAGGCTTTGATTCCGAACGTTGTGTGGGATCGATACGGGAAGTAGCCTATACAGTTCGTAGCTCGATCTCTCGGTAAGGGGTATGGCTAGGCTAATTAAGACCCGCCCTTCATGGATGGTGGCGTCGATTGTAGCGAGTTTGGCTAGTTCTTCTGCCCTCAAGTGCTGTGAAGGTATACGCAAAATCCGATCTTCCCCCATCTGCTGGATATCTATAGCGATTTGACGAAGGAACTCATGCCTTAAGAGTTTAAGGTGTGTTTTCCTCTCGATTAGTACATTCAGGATGCTCAAAAGCTCCTTATTGCTATGAATCAAATGATCCAATTTGGTTTCCATCTGTCGAGCAAATGTGGAGAGTTCCCAGACCAAGTGATTTTCATTAGCTCCAGCAAGGATAGTGTTGAGTTTGCTATCTAGCGAAGCTCCCATTTTCTTTATGGCTTCTCTATGCGCGGCCGTGATTTTATATAATTCTTCGAGATTATCTGAAATAATGTGTGTTTTTTCGGCAGAGAGTTTTACAAACTTTTGTTGATCTTTGGATAGTCGATCAATATTCTGGTTGATAACATCGGCGTCATCGGTGGTGATGAGACCAAATAAACTCTTGCTTATACTACCTATGACCCCTAATGGAGCCATTCTTCGTGCACGGATATTTTTGATCGTCGATGAATCATCTTTAATTTCGGTATCCATAGCCGTCACTGTTTGCTTAATGTCTATGTGCACCTGATCGAGAGTTTTTAATTCAATTTCTATGAGGTCTTTGTTCAGCGCAACGTTGCAGTGCTCTGATTGTAGATGTATGGTGCATTTGGCCAATTGTTTGCTGTAGATGTGGGTCGGGCCGTGCTCTTTGAGGAATTTATTAACGTCTAGGTGAATGATAATCCTCCAATTTCCTCTCTGCAGTTTAATCGAAGCCAGCTTCTCGTAGTAAAGTCCAGGATTGGACCTAATGGGGGTTATTTCATAATGGGTCGACAGTGCACTTGGAAGCATACTGAACAATACCATCATCCAAGTATAATCTGCAGGCATCTGGAATCAGATACAGATTTTGTCATCAGAATTGTGTAACCACCCCCTTCCTATCTTACTTGTCTCCCCGACAATTGAATCCAGGTTCTGTTAGTTAGTATCGCTATCCGAGGAAGGAACGATTTTCAACTTATCCGTATGTTTCCTAATCGTTTTACCATTGGGTAATTCCAGCAGGGCGTTGTTTCTGCCTAATATTGCTTTGATTTTTAGGGGTTTCTTGTAACAACTATCGAACTTTGAGGTGCGCGGTTCTAACTTTACCCGGGCATAATTGCCAACAACCCCCTTCAGTGGTTTTATCTTTTGGTCGTATCGTTCTTTTGCCCTTTCCTTGGCCTTTATCTGATTGTCAGCAGCTTGAATTTTCATCTCATCCAGTCGCTTGGTGAGATCCTGCAGATATAGATTGTATGTTCCCAATTGTTCTGCTGCAGGCATTCGAGTAGGGAACCTTGCCAGCTCTCCATAAACTAACTCGAACGGAGTGAAGTTGGTGCTAGTGTGAACGCTGGTGTTATAAGTGAAAGTGGCGAAGGGGGCTAAGTTGTCCCAGTCGTCATATCTTTCAGAGTAAGTTCTAACAAAATCCATTAAAGGGGCATGGCTGCGCTCCAAGGATCCATTGGTTTGATGGTGATAGGCCGAAGTTGTGAGATGGTGAATCCTGAACAATCGCAGGAGACCCTCGACTATTTCAGAGAGAAAACTGGTGCCTCCGTCGGATATAATGGCTCTAAGTGCTCCAAATTGACATATAAGATGTCTGGCTAAAGCGTCAGCAATGGTAGAAGCCTTCAGGTTGGGTATGGGTATGGCAATGAGGTATTTCGTTAGATTGCATTGCATTGTTAGTAGATGGCAGTTTCCTCTGGGAGTGGTGCGTAGTTTGCCTACGGTGTCAATAGAGACTTTATCGAAGGCTTCGATCAGAGTGTCGGTGATAATCATGGGCTCTCTGGTTCTCATCCTTTCAATCTTCTTTTCCTGACACTGGGGGCACCGCCGAACATAGTTGAGCACATCGTTACGCATGCAAGGCCAATAATATCTTTCCCGAATCTTATAATAAGTTTGATTTACTCCTTTGTGCCCTCCAACAAAGCTGTCATGAAGCATTTCAATAATCTGCTTTCTGTCCTCCAGGTTCGGCATCTCGACCTGGCCATAATAGACGGTGACATCGATTTAGGTTCCACTAAAGATATTGGCTAGCTCCTCAATTAAGCATCCTGGGCTAATTTCATCTAGGAGGTCTCCACGACGAGTGATCCGAAACCTAGCGAGGTTCTTCCTCAGCAGTATCCTTCGGAGTCGTTACAATGTCTGTTTGACGGCGGCCCATTCGGTTGGGCCAGAGTATCTTTCCTTTACTACTAGGGAAAACACGGTGTGATTCTTGAATGGTGTGGTGAGCACTTGCCCGACTTGGGGTTTCTTGAGCTTCCAGCTTTTTGGGTCGATGGCCCCAATTTTGGTTAAAAGAAGTCATACTGGATCGCCTATAATGCAATCTTTGGCTACAAAATGTACGATATTATCTCTCTTATAGGTCAGGCATTGTCGGGACGAAGCTACGTTGTTTTTTAGTTTTCGGGGTATTTTGGGTCGCTTGTCTGGGGGTTGACTCGACTCCGAGGATGATATGTCCAGTTGACCATCGGCGGATCGAGGGCGGGCCCGGTCTGGGTTTTGTATTGATTGAGGGAGTCAAACTGTTGATACATAGATAAGAGTAATCCTAACGTGTCATCTAGGGGTTGATCGAATTCTAAATTGATCGGTGTGTCCCCTTTGATTTTTTCCTTTTCTTCGCAGATTTCCTCTAACTTTGGGAAATTGACAGACCGGCGTTGAACGCCCGTTATCATAGGAGTGCTTTTTGCTATCGGAATGGTAGGTTCCATGGATGGTAGACGGGAAGTGCATGGTCTATTGTTAATCTCTGGAGCGGAGCGTCTTTCATCCCCCGTGTCCGAATCTTGGGTGCTGCACCCCGTGAGGGTACGCTTGACTAGCTCCTGAATCCTTTCGGCCATGACAGAGTCATCTTTGGTCAGAGGATCTATGGGTCATCCAGAATGGTCTGCATTTGGTCGTCTACCTTATCCCCGTCAGAAAAGTGTGTTGGTAAGTCAATGTTCTCCCCCTCATCTTCTAGGTCTACGAGCGATTTTTGTTCATGTTTCTGTTCTTGATCGCTTACTGGCACAGCTGATACTTCTACCTCAGTTTGGTCGAGGGCGAGTGGATCGTCGCCGGATCTTTTTCCTCGTTCCTGATCAGTTTGGGACTCCTCGGATGAGAAGTCGGTGTCATCAATCCTCAGGCCACTGTATCGGGGGTTATATATGGGTGGTCTATCATCTGTTTCTGAATCTTCCGTTTCGACCCGCGTCGAGGACAAAACTGTGTCGGGGGAATGCTGGAAACAAGGCCCTTAATGAGACATCGATTTGCGGAGGTGTAGTGGGCAGTCGCAACGGGATAGTGTTCCGTCCGGGTTCTATGGGTTGCGCAGTCTCGGGTTGCGCGGATTTAAGGTGACTCCTGGGAATGGCATTGTTAGGTGGGGGTTCTTTGAGTTTTCCTCTGGTACTCTGAGCTATTGTGCTATGGTTCAGGGTAGGGGCTATCTTTTGTGTCCTAGATCCCAAGGGTTTTCCAGGCTTCCTGGGGATGGAAGGCTCTGGGGCCGAAGGCAACCGGGGTCTCAATGTCTGCCCACTGGTATTGGTGATATTCGTGGATACATTAGGATTCCGACTCGGTTCCTGTCCCATGGGGTGTTTTGCCATGGTCGGGGTAGTTTTCCTTTCCTTCAGCACTAGGATCTTGATACCTGGTAATGCTCGATTGATGTCCTCTTCAGTTGGTTCCTCCACCCGGTTGCGTGAAAGGACATCAGCGTTACAATTGAGTTTTCCAGGTTTGTATTTGAAGGTATATTCGTAGCCTGTGAATTTTAACATTCAGCGCATGAGCCTTTGACCCGAATCCTTTGGGCTATGCATCCAGTTTAGAGGTTCATGATCCGCAAGAAGGGTGAATTTCCGACCTAGTAAGTAAGGTCGGAAATTATTAAGAGCGTACAATACGGCCAGACATTCTTTTTCGGTCGTGCTATAGTTTCTTTCGACCTCGTTGAGGGTTCTTGATAAGTAGGCGACTGGGTGATCTACTTTATCATCTTCCGGAATTTGGTTTAAGCCAGCTCCAATGGCCTCGTTGGACGCGTCTGTGCTCAGGATAAAGGATCTCGTGAAATCAGGCAGGATCAGAATAGGTTTCTTGCATAACCGTTCTTTGAGATAGTTAAACGCTCCTTCCTGACTTTCTCCCCAGTTGAATTCAGTCCCTTTTTTGGTAAGATCGTACAGTGGTTTGGCTATTTTAGAGTAATCTTGGATAAAACGCCTATAGAACCCTGTGAGGCCGAGGAATTCCCTCACGTTTCTTACTCCCTTTGGTTGAAGGAATTCCCTAACAACCTTGACTTTTCCGGGGTCTGGTTCGACTCCGCGCTCGCTTATTATGTGTCCCAGAAATGCCACTTCCTTTCGGAGGAAGTGTACCTTATTCGGTTGCAGAACTAGGTTAGTCTGGGCGAGGCGAGAGAAGAATTGTCTTACTCTTTTATCATGTTCTGTCAATGTGTTAGGATGGATGATCACGTCGTCCATGTAGACAAGGGTTTCTTTGCAGTCTAGCCCTCTTTTTATCTGGTCCATGAGTCGTTGGAAAGTAGCTGGAACATTCTTGAGTCCCATAGGCATCCTTTTGTATTCCTTTTGTAGTTTTGTCCGGGGTAGAAAACGCTGTCTTCCACTGATCCTCCGGTGCCATCCGGATTTGGTGGAATCCTGAAGCGAGGTCGAATACTGAAAAGTACATAGCTTCCCCTAGTTGGTCCAGAATATCGGTAATATTCGGGAGAGAGTAAGCATCTCCAATCGTTCTCTGGTTAAGATCCCGGAAATCGACTACCATTCTCCATCGGGGGTTTCCCTGGGAATCTGGTTTCTTTGGAACAATCCAGATGGGGAAGCTACTAGGGCTACTCGATGGTGCAATAATCCCATCTTGAAGTTTTCCCTGCATGTCCTTTTCGATGAATTCTTTGTGCATCACAGCGTGACGGTACTGCTTTGCGTTGACTGGCATACTATTTTCCAGAGGAATGTAACGGTCGACTGCATTGGTGCAAGGTAATGGATCATCTGGTAATAAGAATACGTCGGGAAAATCTTTGAGTAGATTCGTTATTTATGTCTTTTCTTCATTGTTTAGGTGTTTGACCTCTATTAACTCCTTCAATCGAGATACTCGGGTTTCCCTATCGGTGATCGGGTTGTTGGCCGTCACCGGAATATCTTCCTCGGTCCCGGGTTCGAAGTCGAGGGAAGCGTATTCAAATGGTATCAATCCCTTTGCATCCACCTCGAAGGACACGTCTTCCTCCCTTATGTTGATGGCCATGACATAACATCTCCCGTCCTCCTGGACTTTACCTGTGCCTTCGCCGAGGTACACATCGTCATACCCTAGGTCGATACGCGGCAGGTATCCTTCTCTTTGGTTTTTATTTATCACGTTCACTCTCACCACCTGTCGAGATCTGCGAGGTATCGTGTACATTATTTTAGCCGTCGGGTCATCTACGGGAGGCAGATGGGTTTCCTCCGCCCTTTCCTCTGGTCCATTTTCCTCATTAGCCGAGGAGACCCCAATGCTTTGTCCCGAATGGGGATCAATGAATGGTAGAGGCCGCATTACATCACCACTAATCATAAGTGCATTATAATGGTAAGATATAACTGCTTGTTCCCGTTTGAGATAATCTCGTCCCAGTATTCCGACCTGCCCGAAGGGGAAATCATCCCTCACCACCACAAACGTGACTGGTCGATCTCTGAGATGAATTATCGTTGTGCCATAAGTGTCAATGGAGTGGTCACTTATCCCGACTAATGGGACTGCCTGGTCGGTATCTATCATCACGTTTGAGTACAGGGATCCGATTTTAATGATATTAACTGCCGCTCCGTTATCAATCATAAGCTGAAGCCAGGGGTGTCGTCCTTCCGGAATCCGTAGTCGTACTACTGTGGGGTCATCCTCCCGCCCCTCAGTTGGCCCACAGGAAGCAATCCTGAGTGCTGGGTCCGTTGTAATGTATGGCACTGTTGGGCACTGGTTTCGATTGAACGCTACTCGTGGCTGACATTGGCTGGCTCGCCTCTTGGGGTCCGGGGCAAGCCTCCCTCGAGTTTAAATGACCGGTCGGGTTAGACTGGTTGGACGGGCCACTGGATGGTGGCGTGGGATATCGGGGCTGCGGTTCTAAGAGTGGTCCTTCAGGGTGATAATCTAGGATCCCTCCGTTCGAAGTCCCTGCGGTCCTTCGGTGGGAATTTGGAGTTTTGATATTGCGGGTATTGGTATCCTGGCCCACGAGGGTTTGTGGTATAATTTTCTCGAGATCCTTGGTACCCATTCCCCTGATAGCTATTATTGCGATAATTATTATTGCGAGGATATATCCTGTCCGCTTGAGGGTACATCTCCCCCTGGTATCTACCATAGGGTTCCCCATGGTTTAGGACGGTGTATCCAACGAAGGGAGCGTCCGAGTTGGTGGTTTCAGGGCTGTCAAGCTCGCTCGTCATAATAGGCCTGTGAGCATTGAGGTTGGTCGTCCGGCTGGTCCAAATATCCTACAAACACTGCTTGCGGCTGCGGTGGACGTCGGCCGTCGTTGGTGCGATATTGTGATGGTTGGCCATTGGGCTGATTATAAGGGCGCCTGTTGTCGTAGTACCGCGTGTTGTTTCTTGAGATATTAGCTGATAGTTCATCGTCTTCATATCGATGTGGGTATTGATGGTTCGGCCTTGAGTCCGGTAATATCCTTGACGGAATCCTCGATTCGATCCTCACAGGCTCCTTAAAAGCTGCCTCTAAATCAGCGGGATGAGTAGCGTCGTCGGCGTTACTGAGGCTACTGGGCAGGCATCTGATGAAGATGTCAATCACGGTTCCTCTCACAGGAACCATCATATCATTGGAGTATGCTTCCCCTTTGTCTTCCCCAAGGGCGTTTTCGGCTCCCATGAGTAAAATGTTCAACCGGTCTCGGAAATCCCCAACTGTTTCGCCTTGTTACATGCGAAGATCGTTTAGTTGGGCATAATAATAGGTGAAATTCTTTCCCGGGGCGAATAGTTGCCTCAGGTGTCGAACCAGATCGTCGACCGAATTGAAGCTTACTCCAAAGGTCGAATTCCGTGCGGCTCCCTGCAGCCTACTCAACACCTTCTTGAGGAAGGTGGAGAGCTGGACCGGTGAAACATCAGTGGCTGCGTTCCGGACATCCTGAATAAAATCTTTCAATGGTATGTGTCCTCCGTCGAACACGGGTATGCCGGCAACGGCAGTTTGCATTGCCATGGTATTAGCCATGGTTACCATCAACTGGGAGCAGTCTAGAGCTGCAGTTCCAGGGTCGGTTCAGCGTCGCTTCCATTCATACTGCAGTTAGTATTTTCTCTTCTTTTTCCGTGGTTATCCTATCCTTATGTGTGTCGCGTCCAAATCCCCTAGACAAATATCTGCACTAAGAGATATTCCTGAAAAGGGCAAATCCGAACCATCAGGTTGGAGCGGAGAACCACGCTCTGGCACCAAAAATTTGCTGTTACGTGAGAGTTTATGTCGACCTCTCCGTAATGGCAAATCTAAATTTTTGGTTTCCACTCCGAGACATCTATCGTTTCCTTACCTTGGGGCCTGGCTTTGCTTTATACTTGGGATAGATAAAGTTTATGTTTTATCTAAGGGCTAGCGCAAGGTATATGGCAGTTAGTAGGTTAGAAATCCGTAAGTGAATCGGAATAGCAGTAACAAATCTGAGTTAGCAACCGAATAAGGGGGGGGGGCATGAACGTCACGATGTTTAAGTAATAAAGTATTTAATAGTTAATAGTAAGGGTTTAGACGTTAATTGAAAAGCTAAATATCCGTTTACTAGCCCAAACTATACACCCGAATTTACGGTTTGAAATTAAGTAAATTATGCTATTAAGGTTTCATATCTGAATTGAACACGGAGTGTGAAGTAAAAGTGAATAACATTAACTTAATTTTAATCATTATTTATGTGGAAATTTACCAATTATCAAAGAAATTATCAAAAACAAGAAATAATAATTTCGGGTTAATTTATGTCTTCAATGAATATTTATAGGATACACATTTGCTCACCGGTGAGCATTACAGTAATAAGGAGAGAAAGTGCTTGGTCGACGAGGGCCCAAGCAACCCATAGGCAACCTCTAACTAAAATAAACCTACTCAAGATACATGAAGAAAGGGACTAGCGAAGACGGCACTCTTGTAAAGGAGCTTGGCGAGCTCCTAATGCCAGAACCGATGCTCTTCCCTGTAGGGGGAGAGGAACTCAAGACATCCCTGTTGACGAAGGAAGTCCTGGCAGCGTCACTGCCATCCTATACCAAAATCTTCAGACAGGATGGAGCGTCAGAAGGTGAATGGCGTGTCAGCTGTAAAGAGAAATTAACAATTAGTATATACAAAAACACTGGTTATATGGGAAATAAGTCAGAGGCATGCAAATAACACATAAAGGCTCTATAAGTTGTCCTGGGAGCTCAGCGACAAGCCAACCCTGGTCAGAATGGGACTCGACGCTACTACCTCCCTCAGCATCGTTGCCTCCAGCACCTGTGGATCATCAAAACAATGTAGTAGTTATATAGG
>JAYJLV010118916.1:0-10713 GCA_036873485.1 Torymus texanus | reverse complement strand
TGTTTCCATGGTCACGCTGTGTTTTGAATCATTATTATTTAGTATCATCCTTGATGACATATAATCGTAAAATACTTGTGCTTAAAGGACTAAAAGTAATTACGCACGCGCACGTGCACGCACACGCACACACGCACACATTTTTCTCAAAGTTTAAAATTTTCAACACATTTCATCTTAAAACATCATTTTAAGCCTTTTTTGTCTTAAAAATTTTTTTCACCGTTACAAAGCTTCCTCTTTGAGGAAGTAAAATTCGAAACATCTTTTATATTGAACTAAAAAAATAGCTAGAAAATATTTTTTTACAAAATATAGGTATTTTAATTCTCTTTTGAATGCTATCCATCTGATTTAGATACATTATAGGGCTGTTCTCAAGAAATTAAAATTTGAAAAAAAGGTTAAAAAAATCTTATCTTCAAATATCTGTGAAATTTATGGATTAATCATTTTTCCCAAACAACTCGACTGAGAACTATTAAAAGTCTACCTCTACAAAGAATTTTGAAGCGATTAAGTCAATTCTACTCCCGTAATCGTTGGACATACAAAACTCATTTTTTTCTTTTCTCAATTTTTTCCTCGAAAACTAACCAAGAGAATGAATTCAAATTTTTGCAGGTTATAGCTATTTATATAAAACAAAAACACATCGGCCCAATCAGAAACCGGATTTTTGACTCGCCTCTACATAAAAGAAAAACAAAAAAAGTGAGACCCGTCCGGTTAAAATCGACCGAGTGGAAGCTGAGATCCAAGCGTATGCACACACACACATACATCCATATAGACATTTTTCAAAAATCATGTATTTTGATTCTTAATACCTCGAAAAAACAATTATAATATGTTTTTACAACAACTTAAATAATTACTATCACAAAGCTTCCTCTAGGAGGAAGCAAAATATCATGTTTAAAATGCTTAGAAATGTATTCGATTGATTTGCATGCGGATACGATGTAAAACTAAAAATTTTAATTTTCTATCTCAAATAAGACAGTACATTTCTTACAAGTGTATGTAAAAAATTTTGTTTTTATCAAAACTCATATTCATTTTAATGACAATGGAAAATACTTTCTTGAAATGACTTATTATATGTAAATAAATTATAAATTGTTTTAAAAAAACTTCTCTTTACAATGTCTTCTGTGATGTTAGAAAATAGTTTTCATAGTTTTATAGAGCTTCGTTGTTACAACATTCTTTGTGCGTGTTCTGAATGTAATGAACCGGTTATGTAATTCTTGAGATGATATGATTACTATATAATTTGAAAAATATACTTCCTAGACAAGCTAGTTGAGAAGTTCAAGCATCATTTAATATGCTTATACATAATTGCTTTATTAAAAAATATCCATTTTATTTAATTTTATAAAGATAAAATAACTGGTGGATTGAAATCGGAGAAAATTTGCTAAATGATGTAAAAATTAGTATCCGGTAGTTTTCCTAGTCGTTGATAACGAATCTGACTTTAGCTTTGCATTTTATAATTGACCGACTCAAGTTCGTGCTTCGAAATCGACCAAAATTCAACTTTAGCAAAGAAAAATGCAAAACTAGTGTCATTTTCATGTTATTTTAATAAACTTTTCAATAGAATTTCCTAAATGTAAGAATGTTCCCATCATATCTCCGGTAGTTTCGTGGTAACCTACAATCGATTCAAGAACTACTAACATAAGAATTAATCACTCAACGATCGTAATAAGAAATTAAAATTAATTGAATGCATAATATTCTTCTATTTTTATTTATGCTGAAGAAGGAAAAATACTGTGAAACAATAATGAGATAAAAAATAATTATTTAGAAATAATGCAAGTTATTCAATAAGTTTATAATTTTCAATATTGGACAAACAGATTTTGTTTGTTTAACGATTGATGTGAAAAAATACTTGTTACGGGAACAAAAAAAAAACATCACAAAAATGATAATTTTCCTAATAAATGCACATTTTTATTCGAGTATAATTTATGTATTGAATATTTTAGACTGTTTGCGGGTGCATTTAGCATTTGGTGCCTAAATGCTTATTACGCGTTAATCTTTAATGCGTTCAGTTTATATGAGTTTTGATTCCAACTTTACTAATAATAAAAAGCAAATAATACAAATTTATATTGAAAAATTGCAAGGGGGGTTACATGCCAAATTTTCGACGAATGTTATTTATTTATGTTAAAACATCAAATTTATGCACATATAGATACGTTTAAAAACAACATAAATATTCCTAACGAAGAATAATCTGGCGGTGGTAATCATACAAATTTTACTAAAAATCGTTTTGTAAAATTATTAAGCAATAACTACTTTTAAAAATATAATTGAATAACCTGACAGGCGTTTTAAATTAAAAAATAAAATCGTGATAATAGAATTTTAGTGGCGTACGCTACCGTTATTGAATTTAAAATTTTGAGAAACATATCACTAGGAAGATTATGTTTACTGTGCTCGTGACGCTAAATTAAAATTTACGAAGCTGCAGTTTAATGAAATTTCACGATAAATTGCAAAGTCATGTATAGACAGCTTGCTTTTAGTTTTCATCGAATAAAAGCGGGATCATCAACTTAATTTAACTTAAACACTGTAACGTAAACTATTTAGAAGTTTTTATCTTTTTATTAAAACATCAAATAATTAATCACATACGTACGTATTAAACCAATATATTTTTTAGAGATTAAATCAGAAATCGCATACATTAGTTTAGATTCATTTTTTTCATTAAATATCATTAGTATTATTTTAATATTACACGAAATCTTATTAAAATAATAATTCATGTAACTACTTATGTAATGTTTTATGTCATTGTTTTATGAACCATGTTTTATTTTTCAACTATTCATACTCAATTGGTTTAATTTTAATACATACAGGTCGTCACTGATACTATTTTTCTTTACCTAAAACTTATAGAAATGCATTCTGCACGGGTTTTAACCTCTTCATTGGCACGGTTTTTTAGTTTTCGTGCCAAATTCTTCTAAATAAGTTGTCAAAGTTGTGAAAAAATGTACATATTCGATTCACTGCCAGTTTTGCAATAACTTTTATATGAATATATGATACATTGACAATTAAAGGGTTAAGGAGACAAAGTCGCAAGATATTGCTCGTAAAATGTTTAATTCTATGGTCTCATTAAATAAGATTAGACGTGAAAATAAAGATTACGAATTTTTAAATAAATCATAAATTTCAAATTTTTCTGACTTGTAACCAAAATACGCTGCATTTAATGCGTGCGTGTGTATGTATGCGCATTTTGTATGGGTGTGTGTAACCAGATCTCAGAATCCATTAGACCGACTTTAATAAAACAGCAATTATTGTATTTTTTTTTACTTATTTCTGAAAATTATTTTTTTTTAAAGAAGCATGCCCAGGGGTTTGTTATATAAACATCATTAGAGAACGTATAAAATTGATGAGAATAAAAAATTGATGCAAGGTTTATTCATACATCCAAAGATATATTCGAAAGTTTGAGGCGAATTCGTGAGATATAAGCATAGCTTATAATGTTATTACATTTTCATGCATTGTTCTTTATTTTTTCGGAAAAAATGAATAATTTGTAAAAAAATCTATTTTTTGGTCGACAATAACTGAATTAAATTAATTAAATTTCTTTGAAATTTTGTGGGTAGCTGAAATTTTCATATCTATTGAAAGAGTTCGTTAGGTGAAATGATTGCTTCATAAATTCGTATCCATTTGTAATTAAATTTTTTCTATAATTTACTTTGAAATCGCAATCAATAATGGGTTGATGTATAGGTGTAAAATTCAGAGAGGATATTGTATATGACACGGAATACATGTGTCGACTTTCATTGAAATTCAATTGTTGACTTTTGGGATATTTGAAGTAAAAAATCATAAGAAAATCCTTGGCACCCAACAATTAAATCTCAGAATCTTCTAGACCAATTTTAACCAGATAGAGATTATTCTTAACTGTTTCAAAAAATGGCGTTCAAAACTATTTTTTCAGTCAAAGATAATTTTTATTTTTAAAAATTCAATACAGTAGAACGAATTTTTTCACGTATTCACTATAGAAAATTTTTGTCAATGTTTTAGCAAATACAGTATTTACACATTTAATTAATATAAATAATCTATTATAGTATATTTCACAAATTGGGTTCATTCCTTTGTTAAGTCAATATGTATTTTGAATAAATACAATTTATTTTTGCAAACGAGTTTTGTTATTATATCTGAAATTAGCAATTAAATCGTAATGCTGCGCAATTTAGTACTGGGTAATCTGTGCTAATTATAAAATAAACTAATTTATTTTGGCGTCCTTATAATATTCCAGAACGAAATTTTTTTAAATATAAATATTTTATAGCAAAACATTTAAAATAGAGCACATAAAATGTTGAAAAAAATACTTTTATTACTAATATAAATACTTTCATCGTAAAAGTATGTTTCACATCTTTCATCAAAACAACGTAACGCAATAGAGAAGTATATCCATTATAAAATTCATTAAAAGCAAACATTCAAAACAATTTCAACTTTAATATTTTCATAATTCTATAAAAGACAATAAAAGCTTCATTAATATACCATTTTCCGAGTATATACATTTCGTAATTTCGCGCAACGCGCCGCGAACCGAACCTCACCCATCAAGCTATACACCGACTTACATAAGAATTGCATTCTAGCCAAATTTCACTTCTATCTCGTATTTATCTTTCCAACAGCCACACAGCATTAGATATATACATCCAGCCTCAAATTCCGTCCAAACTCATTTCAACTCTCTTTCTCTCTCTCTCTCTAGCACATTGCCTCGCGCCAAACACGAACATTCCACCTCTTATCGTTGTATACCAAACTTCTTTGCGCACCACCTCTGCGACCGTAAAAAAGAAAGAAAAAAAGCACCAAACAAAACTTTCTCGCGAACTGTTGAGAAAAAAAAACCACGGTCGCAGCTTACAATGCGCACTATCGTAGCCTTATTGTACGCGGTGAGCTTTATCAAAGTTCGCGCGTACGCGCGCGTGCGGATCTAATTATAAAATGGAAATGAAAATCCAGCTCGTAAAAAAAAGCCGCCTTGGCCGTACGTATATATATACCATTGCTCTTCATCGTTCGACCGAAGTGGGCGAGAAAATGAAGTTTTAATCGAGCTCGACGATCGTGGCTAATATACGTCACTAAGTTCGGAAGCCGAGGGAGTATGTGTGTTTTAGCCTCAAGGCCATTGCACGTCACACTTTATATATACGTATAAGCGTGTATGTGTGATATATACTCGAGTCTTGTGAGTCGAGGCAGATCAATTATTTTCCCGTCTCGGCTGGTAGAAACGCGTGTGTTTGCAGGAATTGTTAATTAGCAAGAGGAAAATGGATTTTAATTTTCAACGATTCCAACATAGGCACTAAAGGCAGACTATATAAAACATTAAAACGTGTGTTCTTCTATATACAAGTAGCGTTCTTTGTCAGGTATCGACGAGAAATTTACATTTCCGCTCATTTATAGCCTATTCACATCCGCACTCGAAGAGAATATTAGCCACACGCGACAAGTACACCCATATATATACACACACACAGAGACACAATGAAAGAAGCGCATCAATTACACGAGAGCAAAATTCCTCCACTCACGTGTGATGTCTATGCGGTAGTGAGATACGCCGTCCTATCGTTCTCCCTCTCTCCAGACCCCTGCACGCGTCAGGGCATCCCATCACCGTATACGAGCGAGAGAGAGAGAGAGGATCCAACGTTTCCCGAGCAGCAGTCGACTCTCTGGCTTTCAATTATGCTAATACGCGGGACTGGCGGTGTAGCGGCCTGTATGCTGCCACCGGAGCTCACGTAATTTGCGCCGCGCGCATTTAGCGGACATAGACGACGTAGACGAGGACGGCGGCAGTATAGCGACGACGACAACGAGAGCGCGAATCGAGGGTTAGCTACGGTACAAGTAGACACGTACATACACAATACACGGTAGTGTGTACGTTTGTGTATATGAAGCTTTGGCCGGCGCTGCTAGCTGGCATCGATCGACGCACGCGCATCCGCGTTGCGGAGCTTTTGCTTTATTCACGCCGTGAGCGCGGGTGATTCTAAAACCGCGAACGAGCTCGTGTGGGAGAAAGAGAGCGAAAGAGAGGAGATATTTTTCGAGATAGGGAAGAGGCGAGTTTGGTTATCGGAGGATTTCGTTGATGTGGGAATTTTCGGGGACAATTTATTGGGAGGGTTAGAGAGGGATGAAGGCTTTGGGAAAGGGAGCGTTCGTAAATAACGAGTGGAGAGAGAGAGAGAGGGAATATATATGGTAACGTGGTGGAGAGGGTTTTTGTCGTACTGATAAAAAAGTTTTCTAGAAATAAGTATAGAATCTACTTTCCTCTAGGTGAGAATAAAAGTATAAAATGTACTTGACGGCCATCTACTTGACGCAAGCAGATTGATATGTTATTGAATTAATTAAAGATATATGCTTATTTAAACGTGCGCTGGAAAAGAAACCTTAAACGTAAACATTTAAATGGTTAATATTCTGAATGAAAAAAGAAATTGATTTAAGAAAACGTTTAATCCTTTTAATGGTAGCAAATATCTACTTAACGTAAAACTATCATTTTTTTCTGCAACAATTTGATTTTTAAATCAATTTTATGCAAAACTTATTGCTCTCAGTAGTAACAGCAATTTACTGAGCGCAGAATAATTTCTTCTAAAGGTAGTAGAAGTATACTTGAATAAAAAATCTTTTTTAGACAAGAAATTTATTTATTTTATTAAAAATGCTTTATATCTAAAATATAAACTCTAGCAAGGTTCGTGTTTCTTATGTTTTCGTGTATAGAACATGTAAGAAACATTCGTCTGCGTGAAAAACGCCTTTGAGTTTAGAAATTTCAATAAGATTTTTTGTTGTCTTCAATTTTGCTTAAAGATACTTTTTTATAACTGTAAACTATTTTTTTTTCAAAAAGAGCAGATTCTACTTTGTCTTGTTACTTTCAAATTAAAAAAAAAAAATTTATTTTATTGTTTATGTATCATTTTTATTTCTGTCTTATCAGATATACACCACATAACACTGTAGTTTGATTTTAACGTATTCCAAGGAACCAATATGTAATTGATTTTATTTTGCATAGTAATCTCAACGAAAAATCGTTCCAGCAAGCTAACAAAATTCTTTTCTGCATGTTTATTTTATTTATTAAAAAATGTTAATTGTTATTTTTAGTTCTGAAGAAGGGAGTATATAATAAAATACACTTTAAACAGACCAAAATAAATTTACCACCGCAAATTAGCAATGTTCATACTTTGTAACGAAGTGGAAAATCAGATACACCGAGTATAGATTCTCAACTGCGCGACACGATCAGCTCAGCATTTATTATCACGATACTGACTTTAGACCTACAATGTCGCACGCGCTTTACCACTGATAAGACATTGTACTTTTCCACTCACTCGTAGTCATTGTCGGCGATTGATGGTTTCGGAGTAGAAAATAAAGGGCAGTGGCTGCCAAGTCTCCAGATGTTTTATAAATGCTATGTAGTACTTTATTCACCTTATATACATTACACCCCATCACGGCTGGAACGGAACAGAGAGCGATAGAAGGAAGACAAACTACAGCTAGCTAGTTTGTTACATAACAAGTAGAGTAAAGCTGTTGTAGTTAGTTTACTTCTATGGCGCCACATTTAAAGAAATATAATACTATATACATATAGCGCGTAATATCAATTGAACAATTACAACAGCGATCAACTGAAAATCATAGATGAACTGGAGTTTGGACTGGAGGAATGAAGCATGTTCAAATAATCATTCGCAAGATTTTAAATAACGAACAAGTGAACATTTATTGAGGTATAATCGAACTACAGCTTCGAATTTGAAACTTTTCCGGAAAGCTGCTGCTGCGGCGCAATTCAAATATTTGCAATTTAGAACCCTTCGCAAGCTTTCTTTCTTGCTCTTTGACAACTTCCTTTTTCTTTGATAGATCAACGGTAAGAGAGTCTCGCTCTCACGCCACTTGGCGCGGCTCTTTTCGTGCTCCTCTCCTGCAACACCTAATGTTATCGAGCTCGTAGTGCTTATGATTGCAGGCTTTTCCCCCACACTCTTACGTTCGCTAAAGTCTTTACCCGCTTGACGTCTCCGTCACAACTTAAACAAATAATACAATTTCCTCCATCTGCCGCAGAAAGACTTTTTCGTCGGATGGGAGGAAGAAGGTTCTATTTGAGCTGAGCGCTGAAAAAGGTTCTATTTGAGTCGAGCGCTCAAGAAGGTTCTATTTGGATCGAGCCTTCAAGAAGGTTCTATTTGAGCGCAGCATTCAAGAAAGTTCTATTTCAGCCGAGCACTGAAAAAGCTTCTATTTGAAATTCAATTTCTTCTTAATCAAAATTTAAGCTGGAAATATTAATTATAGATTTAAAACAGATTAAAATTTATTATGAATTTATGATGTGAGATTGAGAGTTGTTTTTAATAAATAAATTGCGTTTCAAATAGAAGCTTTTTCAGCGCTCGGCCCAAATAGAACCTTCTTGAACGCTCGACTCAAATAGGACTTATTCAGCGCTCAGCTCGAATAGAACCTTCTTCCTCCCACCCGACGTTTTATGGGTATAATATATACTATTTTTAAGTATAGATTATTCGCAATGTTTTTAGAAGTATTCGCTTTTTGAAAATATTTTAATTTATAAGTTTGCTAAAAAAGTTCTAAAACTTAAGGGATTATTTTATACACAGAGTAAAATAATCTTGATTTGTTGGTCAAAATTCATTGCTCTTACTACAAGAGAAACATTCTTTTCTGACAAATTATTTTTGTATGAAGAGGAGTCCTCTTGAATTAAAAAAATAGTGTTCGTGACTTTTTCAGCTTTGTGGCGGAAAATACTATTATGATATTTACTAGAAAAGAGGTTAATAATAAGAGAATTTGGCGCAATTCCACTAGAATACGGTACTTTCTTAACATTACTAAATGCAAAACGATGTATTTTCAATACATAGTATAGTTTAATAAACTAAGAGAATATTTATGTCATCAATAGGAACATATGTGAAAATTAAAGTGCCATGTCGAGAATCAAAATTGTTTCTCTAAGTGTATGTATTAAAATTTTGGACCGTCAACGGTGTTTACGCTATTATAAAGATATCAGCGATATCTAGACGGTATTTCCTATCTGGACCCTTATTGGAACTCTATGTAGTTTGAGGTGGCGGCGTGCTATATAAGTGCACTAGGGTTTAATCAAGAATCTGTCGAGCTCTTAGTTCTTCTTAGTACGACTGTACCGAACAATTAAGCAACACAGTACAAGTTGCCGCTTTACTATCTCCGTATCCTTTTTATTATATTTTCAGCTGGCATTATCCAGTGACCTATTTTGTATTAATTGTCCCAAGGACAATTATTTGTAACATGTATTCGATGAACTTTGGTCTTTCTATACCCATAACACAATAACTCTCGTAATTTCTTTTTTAAATGAATCAATTTATTGTATTTCGCTCTTATTGTGACTGAAACATCGTTCCGAAAGCATGATCTTTTCGAACAGTCACGTAAAATTGACACTTCTGTCATAAATGGATGTTAAATCACAGTAAAAATTACAATCTCTTTGATCAATTTTGGGAGAAAAATTTGAATGATGCACGGAATAAATTTCATTGAACAACGCGGCTGCGTGGAAGCGTATAATAGTATTTATGTCTGCACCAATAATGCGCGCTTTTGAACCGACTTTGAATAGAAGAATTATACAACGTCAGTGGAGCCATGGTAGTTCCATCTCCGTTGCAAATCCCATCACGGAGTGCATGAGCAGATTCAGTACAAGTTCTATTGTTTGATGGTGATACTTGCGGTGGTTATGGAGCTGTAATGGTGCCAGCACTGCTGTAAATGAATGTCAATTCTGCGTGATAAATCAAGATCCTTCATATACAGACGATGAATCGAAACGGGAAGAAAAACGGAAAGTCTTGGTCGCAGAAGAAACTGTTTTCTTTCAACTGGTGAATAAACCTTAACATTTATTTAAACCAAAAGATAGCGAAAATTTTGAGGCCAAATACTAAACCATCCGTTAATGCTAAAGACAGGGAAAGCTGTAGGGTTAAATACTGATATGCATGCTCTACTACACTGAGAAAAAAGGAGTTAGTAATGTTTATTATATTGTATAGTAAAATTGAATATTGCTGTCTTCTCTGTATTTTTTAATCAGATATACTATAATATGTTAACAATAGATATAATATCGATATAGTTTCGACAGATAAATTATAGTAACTAAGTTTTTGTACGGCAAGCAAAATTTTATGGGATATTCAACTTTACGTAATCATTTAAATTATACTATGTGGAAAATCAGTTTTTACCATATTTTTATTCTGGATTTACCAATACTACATAGTTTAGAATTAAAAAGCCTTGTATCAAAATTAGCAGTAGTTATGGTAAGAATTAACAGAAATAAAAGTATTTATTTATTTATTTAACTCCAGAGATACATTTTCTTACATATAAAAATACAAGCTTATGCACGTTGGTCGACTATCACATGTAGTAATTATTTATACAATAACCTACTGTAATGTCACCAATCCTGCAGAGGAAAATAGT
>JAYJLV010118905.1:0-10714 GCA_036873485.1 Torymus texanus | reverse complement strand
CCACATGAAGTTTGAAAATGCTAGTTTTCGTAACCAAAAAATTTGAATGCTAGTTTTCGTATGGTACGTCGATATGAACATGCTAGTATGTACACTGTAATAAAGCAGTATGAAACTAACCAAAAGCATTTTTCTCCCCCCGATGCACGCGCGTGTGCATCATGCACTTTTTCGTACGCCATCCAGTATTTCGTGCTGCACAAAGGTCGGCATTGTGTCTCGAAACTATCTCCACTTCATCGACCATTAATTGATTAAAACGTCATTACGTCGTGGGGAACATAATAAAACGCGAGGAAGCGACACACATTTCAAGCGGGATAATGCCGAGCTTTGACATTTTTTCCATCAACAATGACCCCCTCTACCTTCCCCTCTCGAGATCCTCGTATAAACCAGCGCCAGTCCCGCGCGCATAAAAGCCGCAGAAAAGCTTCTTCCAAAGGGAGCGATATAGAGAGAATCCGCGCGACCATACGTCGTCGTCTCTTCTCTTCTCTTCTCTTCTCTCTATGCCGTATATGCCCATAGCTCTCCTCTAGATTTAAATGTCTTTCTTCCGCGTGCGTACGCGCCATTAGACGAGGAGCTCGAACAAACACACGTGTATATGCGTATACGAGCACACCATACGTGCCTGAGCACACACCATTATATTTATACGCGTATATATATACATACGCACGGTTGCGCGCGAGGTGAAGCCGAGAAAGGAACGTTCTCCGTGTGTGTATTATATACCTGCAGCGCGTGGGCCCAAGAGCACAGAGTGTACATCTGGCAACGTCGCAGTGAAGAGGTCCCTGGGCCCCGAGACCAAGTGAGTGAGAGAGAGGGAGATGGAGAGGAGAGAGAGAGAGAGAGAGAGAAGGGAAGCAAGCTAGCTGGCTGGCTGGCTGCGTGTCAAGAACCGGCTGGCCCCCCGACGCCGCCATTGTCTGGCCTCGGCAGCAGCAGCAGCAGCTCGGCGACTGAGTATATATATATATGTATATACCTTATATAAATGGGTATAGGAGATGGAGAGAAAGAGAGATGGAACGATATAAGCGGGGTTTTCGATGTCGGTGGGGAACGGGGGGAGACCAGTGAAAAATGCGGAGATTATAAACATATAGGTGAGCGCGCACGCGCACGTGTGCCAATAGACAAAGGTGCTTGTACGCGAGAGACATTGTTCGGAGTTTAATGTGTAATTTTGTCCAAGATTAATGTGTGTATGTATACGTATGTGTCGACGTGCGCGCCTCTTTCCGACGTTTCAAAAGAGCACAACATCACATCGTAACAACGTTTCAGTTTTATGGCTACAGTTGGATAACATCCTATGTAATTGTCGAACGAAGGGGGAAAGGCCCCACGTTTGTTTTGCGCGAATCCCGCGCTGCGCAAGGCGCGCGCGCGCGAATGTTTTATGTAAGACGCGGTAGCGCGAGCGCGGAGAGTCGCTTCTTCTTCTTCTTCTTCGCCGTGTGCCGCGCGCGCGTAGGCGATGTGAATAACCCTTTGCGACCTGGTGTAACCTCCGCGTAACCTCGATCGGGCAGTCTATACTTTCGTGCGCGTGCATCGGTTCTGCTTTTACATGTTAATTTGAAATTGATGTCGTGCCGACTTGGCTTTGTTACCGGTACGATTGATAAATATCTACTATAAAGTATTGGATAAACTAAGGTCTGTCGGTGACCTGGTATATGATTTTAATTGCCTTGGAGATTGTAAGCAGTTGGAGTAAGTGGAGTAGTGGCTGAATTATTTTTAGCAAATTTAAATGTCTAATAGTCGTTCTGGGAATAATATTACCATTTTAACGATTTATAATGCTATTGAAACCCTTTGTTTAATTTGATCAAATTTTGCTTATTAAAGTCAACTCTTTAAATAGAATCCAGTTGTATTTTAAAAGAGTTCAGTTAAGTAATTGATAAATATACGATTAATTCATGCTGCGCATAATGGTTAAGTAATGAGGAGAACAATATGGTAAGGTGTAGCAAATCAATTTTACGATCTCATTCATTTAAGACAATTGTGTTATTTAACGCCAGAGGATTGTTATTTCTATACGGTTGACTGTTTGAAAAATACTTATAATACGGTCACGGATATTGATAATAACCATAATGTGACAAATGTACTGTTTATAGAAAAATTTATAACGAAGCCGTTTTTCATTGAAGCAAAATGCCACAAATAAGAGTATTTCAGGGGTCGGCACAAAGAGCACGAGGGAGCGCGAAATCGACAGATGCAAGCGTTCGGGGAAAAAGGAAAAAACCACTGAAAAGGCGGATAGAAAATATTAGAAAACAGAAAGAAGAATGTCGAGAGCAGACGCGTAGAGCGACAGGTAAACCGGGAGAACGAGGTTTCCCCTCTTTTCATCTTTCTTTTCAACATCATCCGCCTACTCCATCTTCGTTCCTTCACCTCTCCCGCTCTTGCTCTCTATCTCTCTTTCTCTCTCTCTCTCGCTCTCCTCCCACGCACATGCTCACGTACTTGCAGGCGTGCGGTGCATTTAACGCGTTCGTGCCTCTTTGGCCCATCTTAACCCCTTTTAGTTTTGCTGAAATTGTGTACGGAAATGCGTGCAGGAGAGAGAAAGAGAGAGAGAGAGAGAGAGAGAGAGAGAGAGAGAGAGAGAGGGAGAGAACGTTTCGACAAAGCTGGAAAATATCGGCATTATAATGGAGAAACGTTACTTCAAACCAGTTCAGAGAGTGAAGAGAGTAGGTAGCTTTAAGAATGTTTTTGGAACGAACGCTCTTGTGGTGTTATTGGTACGGAAATTTTTATTCAACCGAGTAAAGTCTGTTTATTTGAGAAAGCGGCGAATATACTGTGATTTTATCATACATGCCGGGGTAGCTATTGTTGTTATATTGTCCCATTTCACTCTTCTATCATGTAGTATACCTGTATTGTCAGCAATCTTTTATAAATTGGCATGAAAAAAAACCTGTGTCAGATGTGTGTGAAAAAATTTAACTTCAAAACTATTTTATGTTACAATGTTTTTAAAAAATTTAGAAACAAAATGATTGAATAATGGCACGAATGTAATTATTCTAGTATTCGTACACGGTTAAAAATTGTGTCTTTTTTATAGTTTTACAAACGATCACATAAATCGTTTTTAGAATAAAAATACAAAATTTGTGTCTCTTCAGTTACGTTTCATGAGTACTACGCAAATATTGTGTCATTTTTTCTTACTAAATCTTAATTACACCAAAACGTGTACTAATTTCGTGTTCGTCATAAAACTTGCGTGTTATAACTAGGTCTCATTTTCAATTGTATAAAACTATGTCTAACAGTCAATACTTATAGGTATACCATGTAATATATATCTTAGTATCTTAATCCAGATGTTGAAATTTTACGAAAGAAATATATTAAGAAAGTTTCAGTCACGCATTTTCCGCATAAGGATCGTTTTGATTCACAATACACGTTTGTGATTGACTAATTATGATTTTTTAATTTCTCTATCTTATAACTCGAATTGGTTAATGTATTTTTGTAGAGAGTAAATATCAGTATAATAGATCAACTTTTGAGGAACTTACGTGGCGATTCTTGGAAGTAGTTTCTTAAAATATTGAAGAATTTTATATTAGCTGCGTTCTTGCCTAAATCGAAATATTATAGGTAAATGACTATAAAATTACAAAGAAAACAATTGCTTTTGAGTCACAAGAGCTGCGCCAGGTAATATAAAAACGTATTTCATTTCGGGCGATTAATTTCGACGATGCCTTCGTGTTAACTGACAACAATCCGCGAGTTTTTCGTATTAACCACGGATATTTCGAAAAGCACGTCAATATCACATGATTATGATTGCGAACATTACTGAAATGAACGAAATTCCATACGGACAGAGGATTTCCTGTGAAAACAAAATCCATCATTAGCAATCTATAGTAATATCAGCGGTTTGTGGGAGTCAGATTAAATTGTAAATTAACTCCAATCATTGTAAAATCGATTAACTCGCCGCAAAGTTATTGGTTAGACCTCTACGTTCCCTGCGTAAATACACACCCATTTGTTGAATATTTCAGGACTCGTTGAGTGTTTTTCTCGGACGAATAATTTTGGTCTGTATCGTCATCTGCACTTAACGAAGAGCATTTTACATAATTCAACACGTATTAGGTTATTATCGCTTATGTTTCTTTTGATTCAACATTAATCTTCATGTATATTTTTGAATGTCGTAAAGAGAACAAAATAAATTCTGGACTCGGTTACTCTACGCCAAATTTGTATATTGCGCTTGCTACTGAAATAATTAAAATGATTTTAAACGGTTATTTACATATAACAATGCAATATTTATATCATTCAATACATAAACATTGATATTACTTTTAATATATATTATATTGCATTGAAATATACTACTCAATTTGTCAAAAAAATGAAATTCACACATTTATTTCCTATTCTGTACTGTTGCTACGCCAATGTTTCAAAATTGCATAGAAAGTGTTTTTATTATTTCGTACATTAATAAACCACAGTAAAGCTTCCTGTCACAAAGAATAACTTAAAATAATATTTTCAATGAACGATCATAAACTGCAATAAAAATTTATAATATTATAATATATTTTAAACTTTTGTCATAAAAATTACTAACTATTTCTACTCTTTACTATCAAAATGATGTATATACAGGTATCAGACCAGGCATTCATCAATACATAATTTGATCATCCTATACGTACTCGCTGTAGCATTATATATACCCTCAAAACACCTCGACGAAATAACAATCCATTCGAAAGTCCAGGGCATTATATGAACCAGACCCACTTATACAAGGATCGTCTTCTTCGCTCGTGAGTGCACGAGCGCACACATACACACCGAGGCTTTTCTCCTCTTGCGAATGAGTGAAAGAGAATCTCAGCACGGCACTCTTGTGTGTGCAGCACAGCGGTAACATCGCATAGCGCTCGCGACGGCGTGCAAACGCTTGCCGCCTCCGCAAGGAGTCCACAGAATCCTCTCTTTCACTCCCTCCCTCGCTCGCTTTGGGTCAATTACATTGGATAAACGTGAATCAAAGGTGCATGTGCGAGACGCGCGCGCGCGAAGGTTCAAGGACCGAGTGCCTCTTATATATCTTTCTCTTTGCGAAGAGCACCTTTCTCCCCCTTTCGGTGGTTAAACGATCGTTTGAGATTTCAAGTTTTTAATGAGGATACGCGATATGATTGTTTTCCAAGTGGATCAAATCTCGTGTATGTCAGCCATTGCAAAATGTATATATATAAGACAATTATTCATTGTTTGAATAATTGGTGGCTGCGCAGCCACAAAATAGCAAACAATCAATAATTTATAACAGTTATAAATTATTTTCTAAAGTTTCTTTCAATTGTCCATCGATCAATGAATAATATTTATTAGAGAATGAGTTATTTTTGCTTGAACAAGGTGTGATTCACATACTGTTATTATAAGAAATATTAAATCAGGTAAGCTGGACTCGAACACTTCCTAAAATAAATAAACGCATTAGAATATTCTTATATTTGGTTATTGAATCGCACAAGTATTGAACACAAAATTCGAGTTGGTTGATAAATCTAGCACACCCAGTATTTATTTTTAGTAGAAATTCACTTTTTTTAATGAAAATTGTATTCTCTCAAAAGTTTATAATATAATTTAAAAGCGGAGGCATGAGTCAGTGTATTGATTTTATGAATAAAAGCATACGCCCTATGATTATTTAAAAAACATTCCTTAGAATTTTTCACAAAGGTTTTCATCAATCAAACAGAAATAACAGTTGAATTCCGAAGGAATATATATAAATAAAAACGATCCTATAGCCATTGACATATATATCCTACACAAACGTTATCGATTACTGAAACGTAATGTTTATCAAATGAATCGATAAAAAAGACTTTCCTCAAAGTCACGTTTCTAATCTCGCATTATACGAGTATACATACATCTACCTATACGCGAAAGCCTTTATAGGTAGCCGACTTCCTCCATTCAACGAATCCACGCGCTCGGCATATCCTGCACACAATGCACATCATATATACATATATACACAGTTCGTAGAGTCCGCAGGATCAGTTCGTATCTAGCTCCGCGTCCGCGCGCACGACTATAAACCTTTTGATTGATATCAATGTTGGCGTGCGTACTCGCTGGGAAGTTCGGAGGAAGGCGGACGCGCAAAATGGAGTGGCATCCGGGACGATGATAATTTCGCGTTTTCGCGAACCCGGGGAGTATGCATCTTCATTAGACGCAAAGTTATACGATCCGCGCGAGAGCGCGATGGAGAAGAGAAGTTTAAAGAGGAAGCTGTAGCGCGCGGGGCGCGGGCCCAGCCTCGTGTACGTATATAATTCCCTGCGACATCGGCGTCATAAATCAAATTCCGAAATTCGTCAGGCCGGAAACGCGGCCTCTTGAATCACAATCGCGACGCCGTAATCCAGCCTTTGCTCGCTATATTCTCTCTCTCTCTCTCTCTCGTCACCTTTCTATTTGTACCCGTGCGTTGCACACACCTTCGTGTCGACCCTTTTGCTCTTGGCTGCATGAGGCGCGCGCGCGTATTAAATCCGAGAGAGGCAAGGACACTCGCCTCCATCATCGCTGTGTATATATACGTATATATAGGTACGTCTATATAGACCGGGTGCGGGTTGCTGCTGCTTCCGCGAGGCTTTTCATCGTGTGTGCCTCCTGAAAGAACGAGAGGGATGAGAGAGACGAGGACGGTCTATTTATATGCCGGATGCATCGATGCATTCACCGGATGGCTAGCCCCCCCGAAAAAAGGACTTTTTATACTCAGCCGTTGTATGTGTGTGCCTCCTTCGGCGTTCGATGACGGGAAGGAATTGATAAAGCCCTCAAAAAGACTGTTTGCCAGCGCGTGCGCGCCCGGAATATTTATCGGTGCACATGCAACACACACCCATACACACAGAATCGGTGTTTCTCTCTTCTCTTTCTCTTTACGTTTGATCGGTTGGAGTCGTGATTCTTCGTGTATACCGCAGGTTATTATACATATATTCTGTACAGTGTATTTTCTCGTATGCAGAGCTGTTTTCGAAGATAGGAATAGCTTACGCAGTAATGAGATACGTTGACACACCAGTAATGTTTGACTTTATTTAAACGAAAATAGATTTTTGTATAGAGAGAAATTACGTAAAAAAATTTGTGTATCGGGAAATTCATATTTTTGTGCATTAATGTTGGGACAGACTCGTTTTATGGTAATAGTCTAGAAGCTACTGCAGGAATTCATAGTTGCTGGAGGTCTACACTGACATGAAAGTTTTTCATATGTATTTTGACCGGCTGAATCCGAAAAGTTGGGTGCCAGATCGATAAGCGCTCAATTTCACTTATTTTGGTCACGGATTTTGCTGAAACTTTGGAATAGGTTCCTTTATCTAAAAATATGATGGGAGTCACGCGTCTATATTTAATCTGAAGCTTAATTTTTTTAAGAGTTATATCTATGTTCTTTTATTTAAAATGAAAAAGAAACTTTGTTTAATTACGTGATTTTAAAACATTTAGCAGAAAATCGTTATTCAATCAGAAGTAACACAAATACAAACATTCTGTATCATTTTAACATCACTTTAAAGCTACATTATTCCATGGAAAATTCATTTCAAAACAATTTAATTAATATATTTGGAAAAAAAGTAACAATAAGATTTTAATGATTGGTATGAAGCTGTTCTTTGACCTACCTTTTACAAAACAAAGCAGGATAATCACAATATCTCTTAACATGCAACCGTAAAGCACATTTGACTGTAAGAGGAAAATATACTCCGCAGTCTAAAGCATTGCGGAAATCGATGCGAATTCCTTGCGCAAAGCTGCCGCGAGAACTGAACGCATTGCTCTGCTCATGCAATTTATTGTCTAAAAAGAACTTCGCCTCGACTCGCTTTTCCGTTGAAAAAAAACCATGACAATCAGCTGCGTACGTTTTAATCTTTGCGTGGAAAGATCGCAGAAGTGAAATGCTTCGCGGAGAAATAAAAAGAAAACTTAATTACTTTCGAGCGATACGTATATAGTTTTTAAAGTTGCAGGGGCTGCGGCGACCTCGTGCCGACCCGTATCAGGAAAAACGTTGTAAAATTTTATTCCCGGTCATTTTGAATACGCCCCGAACGCGTGCACTCGCGGCTAGCACATACGAATTAGGTTGTCATAAAAAGAAATGAGTTTTACGAACTGCAACAACTTTCGCGACCGAAAAAGCTGCTCTCTCCAACCCTGGCCGCAGAAAGTCTGCGTGCATGTGTATGCGTTTGTGTGGCTGTATTGCATCTACACGCGCTCGTTTCCGCGTGCGAAAAAAGCGTCTCGCCCGCGTTATCGCGGCCGGAAGAAGCGTCGGGCGCGAGGCGGGGATAAAGTGTCCCGTTACACACCGGCGTCGTCGTCTCGGAACTCCATCCCAAAGCGAGAAAGCTCCTAGTGTGCTGCAAGCTTTTTAAAGCTTCCGAGATATAGATTTCACCCGATCTTGCGTGCTCGCCCGTTACATCTATACACACAGTACACACACACACACACACACGTAGATACAAGTGCACACGCGGGTGCGTTTCTTACTCTCACGAGAATAATTCGTCGCTCGAAACCGTTTGCGCTTTTCCGCGTTTATATATACGTCTTCCCCGCCTCTATCTCCATTTCTCTCATTGCCTCCCCCTCGTGCGGCAGTCTCTGTGCGCGCCCGCTCTCTCGTGCCCATCTGTCTTTCCCGGAGGAGCGCCTCGTTCCTTTTTTGTGCGTTTCGTCTTTTTTACGGATTCAATGCGCCCGCGCGGGAGTGAGAGAGAGAATGTTTGTATATATCTCTGACTATATGGTGAAGCTGCAGGCTTTACGTTTCTCAAACTGCTTTGTTTTCCGCGCTTTCATTTGCCGACCAGATCTACTGGCTTGGTTTTTTCGATAAAGGTGAATTGTAGTGGATGGAATTAGATAAAGGTCCTTAAATTTATATGGTTTTCGAATTTTGAAATATTATATTCCTCGTCGTTTGAAAAGAGTAGTCCAAATAAGAATTACGTTTATCGTCCCAACACTCTATATAAAATTCAAAATATCAAATAATTTTTCTTATTTAAATTGCAATTGGTAACGCCTTATGAAAAATTTTCAATAAAAATTATCCATCTGCGTGGTATCTTTTTAAAGCGGATTTCGAGTTTGTATCTTTTCAAAGCGAATTTCGATACTTTTTTCAAACCGACAGTGTAATATCTGCGATACAGCAACTTAATTATTACTAGTGTT
Source organism: Torymus texanus (assembly GCA_036873485.1). Taxonomy (NCBI): domain Eukaryota; kingdom Metazoa; phylum Arthropoda; class Insecta; order Hymenoptera; family Torymidae; genus Torymus; species Torymus texanus. Next base: position 1,375 of record JAYJLV010118905.1, on the reverse strand, counting down.
CAAAATCACAAATCAAGTAATGTTGAGAAAGTATCATTACTTTGAAATATAAAAAACGTTTTTGAATTAATAGTTTCAATTCAAAATAATCAGTTATAGTATTTCTGGTAGTAACATCTGGAAGTATAATAAAATTTGTTTGCAACTTTACTGCGAGATCCACAAAATACATTAATTTCTTAAGAGTACCTTTTCTCTCTTAAAAAAGTGATGGATGTAATCTGTCATCACAATAAGACTGTTTTATTGGTTGTTGTAGACTCATTAGATTGGTCTATACGAAATAGGCGCGAAAATCAAATATATTTGTATTTTCAAGATTGAATTCTCGAGTTTATAAATATTTCATAGTAATATAATTAAAAAATGAATTTCTCTTCCGGCTGACGTAACTATGGAATTCATAAAATATTAGTAAGAGATTTAAATTATTAAAAATTTTAAATAAATGAATAATGAATAATATATATTCTTCACTAAAAATTGATTTCAATAAAAAAAAGACTCGTTAAACTTCGAAAGAAATTGGAACATTAGAAGATTCATTTAAGCAAATTTTGGACGTGATGTTTATAACTTGTATGTTCTGACAAGTCGATTTTATCCGTGGGATCATACATATCTACATATACTCAGACAGGAAGATCAATAACACATCTATAAAAAGATACTTTCACTGAGACACAGAATCATGATTTTTTCCATCCGCACAGAGAGATTCAGACAATATTTTTCCATTAAACATGATTGATCGCTAATATTAATGGACTACCGTTAGCGTATTCGGTGTACAATATCTATATCGTTCACTGTCTGCGTATATAATAGCCATTCCCGAGTGAAATCACTCTGAAAAATGAATCACCTTATAAATTACATTAAAAATTCATGCTACGATTGTTTTTGGAATACGCGACTTTTAAAAAGTGTTGCGGTAGCCATAAAGGAAACAGAATAAATATACACAACCACACCGTTGTTTGTTTATATTTTAAATTTGAATAAGTAAAAAATTGTGCACTTTTTCAAATAAGAATATTAACTAATTTAATGTAAATATTCACTTATTCAAATATAGAAGGTAACAGAAAGCACAGTGTCACCGAATTCCGTGTCACGCGGTCGTGGATTAAGAGTTTCATTTTCATTCGTTATATGAAGAAATGGTAGGCAAATTACGTTAATGCTCTGTAAAAACAAAACGCTCATCGGATGAGAGCTGATGCGACGCCAACGATGATGAGGGAGATATACCCTCTTTCTGGCTCTCTCCCTCTCTCTGTCTGTTTCTCTCTCTGTCTCTCTCTCTCTCTCTCTCTCTCTCTCTCTCTCTCTCTCTCTCTCTCTCTCTCTCTCTCCCTCTATCTCTCTCTCT
>JAYJLV010118894.1:0-10714 GCA_036873485.1 Torymus texanus | reverse complement strand
TAAAGTTATTTTATACAATAAAACACTAAATCTAAACTCAAAATTAATATTAATTGATAAATGTATCTTTGAAGTAAGATAAATTTTTTTATTTCGGTGCACTCCAACGTTGCAAACTTCAGACCCATCATTAATCCACAATTGATTTACATTATTTGATGCAATATAATCTACCTAAATAATTCAACAATCACATAAATAACAAGGTTTTCGTTTGTTTATACACTATATTTAACATCAAGCCGAAATTCGCAAAATTTTTAAAGAGTAGCATCCAAGCGTCCCTTCTTTTTTGCTACCACCGAAGAACCGACGCCAGGCCCTCCCCTCCAGCAGTCGCCGCAACCCATCTTTGATCCCACGCTTTGACCTGAAGCTACCTATCCCTCCCTCACGCTCTTGACCAATCGCATGCCGTGTCTTCCCTACGCATCCCTCTGCGCATACTTCTGCGCATCCCTCTACCCCCACTCTGCAATCGCTTCACGAGGACATAACCCTGGGTCTGAGGCCCTTGCATCGTCAGTCTGCCGTAGTTTTGGCTACAGGCAGCATCTGGAATTTCCTATTCCTATTTTATTCTTTGTCTCTGTCTCTGTATCTCTCTCTCTCTCGCCCGCTCGTTCTCTCCAGTGTCATCAAGTGTATTTGCAGTCGCAATTTATGTCATCCTTAGTGGTGTCTATAATTTGCGAATTGCTCGACTTTCTCGAATACTTTCTAAGTGACACCGTGTGGGAAGATCTTGGCGTTGAAGACAACTTCGTGCCTCGTTGGCTTACCTATTTTAAATTTTTGGCTTAACACAAAGTACCCGGTGTACTTGCACTCATAAACAAGCACACATACACGTCATAATTTAATTGTGATTCTTTCGGCTGCGAATACAATTAAAGATCGTCAGGTCTTGTGATATATCTTTGCACATATATATATATACGTATACCTCGCGTAACAGTGTGCCACTCTCAATCGATTTTCAGAACAGCTTGAGATACACTCATAGCGACCAGCAATGGATTCGCATGAAGATGCTGTTTCATTGCCCAGTCGCGATCCGAGACTGCACCGGTTTTATAAGTCTCAAAATTATGAGTGCAAGAAGAAAATGTTAAATGACATGATATATTTGTATGGGGGTAAAATTGAGAAGGATGTGATCGAAATGATCGTTGAAGACTTCGATTGGGCATGTAAGTACCGTTTTTCAGATTTATTATATTTCGGTTATTTTTAAATTTTTGGGTATTTGAAATAGCTATAGTAGTTGGTATTTTGCATAAAAAATAACGGATCAAAGCGGGAAAACGCGTTCACGTAACACGATGGATTCTTTATACCGTTTAGATTAATTAAACGTATGAATTAAAAAAATCTTTAATATTTTGTAGTATCTTGTACCTCTTTTATATGTGCGTATCAAAACTATATAAACGTTGAGAAATGCTCCGGTTAAAAATTTGAATACGGCAATTTGTCGACTCGTCAAACTAATTTCTGTTTTAATTTCAGCATACGGTAAGTGCCGCGAAGTGCTAGGTGATATGGTTGCTCAAAATGACAAAAGCAGTGAGCTAAATGTCATGAGCTTATTTAAAATTGATGAGCGTAAACTCCAGGAGCAGTACGACGAGCTGTTTCGTATCCAGGAAGAAAACGTTTTGATGGATAGGTTCTACGATACAATCGCCCCGAAGAATATGTGCGGTCTGAAGATTGAGTACCGGCTACTTGACAACCAGTCCAGTGCTGGGAGCTCTGATGATGACGCTGACGTCGTTATCGAGGAGGAACGTGCAATGAACGTCCCCAAGCCCCCGCAACACCCCTGGGCAGGGGATAACGAAGCAATCAATCCTAAGCCGTGCGAAGCTACCGACGTCGGCGCTGAACCAGCTTTACCTGAACCTGCTCGTTCAGACTTGAACTCAGGCATTGAGCCAGCTATACCCGGACCTATCGGATCTGCTCTGAATGCACGTATTGAGCCAGCTATACCCGGACCTATCGGATCTGCTCTGAATGCACGTATTGAGCCAGCTATACCTGGACATTCTATGTCTGCCAACACCGGCGCTATTCCCAAGGTATGTCGTCCTTCTATTTGTGTAATGTGCTTAACAGAAATATGCGATCGAGCGCGGATAAATATAGTATTAAGTTTTTTATGCTAAATGGAAAAGAATTTTCTGTCTTTATAAATATAACAAATTTTTGTTGACTGCTTGTCTAGTAATTATTGAACAAATGAGGGAATATTCCAAAAACGCTAAAAATAATATGATAAAAAATGTTAGTTACGGTATTGTGTATATCGATATTTAGTCATCGAAGCAATTGTCGGATATCTCCGTTATCGAGTTGATAGTTTAGTTAAAGGAGGGCAACGAGATTTTAAAATAGAGAATCTATACAATTATAACGTAAAATCATTAAAAAGTAAATATTTGTTATTTTGATTGCTGATAATCTAATAAAATTTATACTCCATTTTTTCAATTTCACTTCTTGAAATCGATATATTTTTTAATATTCTCGATTTTTTTTCAATTTGAGAAACTGTAATGGATATTATAACTACGTTCTGATCCTCCTTCATGTTGATCTTATAGCTTATTATTTGTTACACAATTTACTGTACTACTTAAGTCATGAAAAGCGATGTAGAGCCAGCACTAAATATTTTAAACAATATTTAATTTATTTAAAAAATTGCTTTCTATAAGCTACACTTAGCATCAATTATCAATTATTTGATATTATAATGGCAAATGTCTTTTTATTTTTTATTTTTCGTGTTGAAAGTAAATAATTAAAATCATATTCACTTACTCGCATTAATAAATAAACTTTTAAATTTTAACTTACCATAATTAAAAGTATTTTCTTATATCGTATATAATAAACACTAACACGTATACAGTTAGTACGTACCGTCCTATAAATAAATCACACGAATCTAATTTCAAAATTTTTTTGCAGAAGAAAATTCCATTCTTTCTGAATCCAGTTCCATTAGAACGAATGCACCGTGAAAATCGTCAATTACCTCCGGTACGGCCTTCGCCGCGTAGAATTTTTGGCTCATCGAACTGTCAGACAGAACTCGGAGATTCTCTCACGCTACCACAGCCACCACCGCGCGTCGAAGAAAACAGTCCACCACAGTTGCAGATAGCAACGTCAGGGCCTGTTAAACAGTTACCAAGAGAGCCGCCGGCGATGCAACTGGGAGTAAATCGAAACTTCCCGGCTATGCAGGTAGCCGCATCGATGCCGGTATTGAAATTACCGCGGCTACCAGCCGCAGATGCTCCAGAACTAGCTAGAATGGCTCCAGTGCCACCGATGCGGAAGCTAACATCGGTAATCATTCCGGATGAGATGATAGATTCACTAGATTTTGTACCGGTGACCTTACAAATGTATAGTGACCCCTCACCAACATTGAAGGCGCATATCGACCGCATAGTTCAAAGCATTGAAGATGATGCAAAGAGAGCCGCAGAAGAGAAGAGGATCAAGGAACAGAAAATTATCGAAGAATCGCGCACTCCCGAGCAGAGACACCTCGAATCATTGATAAATAAAGGCTACAAGGTCTTCGTCTTGATGCGTGGTTGTCCGGGTAGCGGAAAATCTCACCTAGCACATCAGATAGTTGATCGTACTGTTGGTGGCCCACCAGAAGATTTCATTTTCTCAACCGATGATTATTTTACAAAGCTCAATGACGGCGTGTACCGATTTCAACCAAAGTTGCTACCTGCAGCACATTCCTACAATAGAAACCTCGCATCCATGGCTGTGAAGAAGGGAGTGTCTCCCATAATTATAGATAATACGAATTTACGATCGTGGGAAATGGAAGAGTACCTTCATGACGCGGTAAGCTTTTTTTCTATTTTAAAAGAATTTTATTTATTGACAAAAAAAAAATGATAATTTAAAGCAAAATATTTTATACAAGGTATCTAATATAGAATTTTCTTTTACGCAGATCGGATCAGGCTACATCATCGTCACTCTTGAACCTGCAACATACTGGAAATACGATGCAAAGGAGCTTTTCCGTCGCAATAAGCACAACGTGCCTTTAGACAAAATCTATGATATGTTACACCGATTCGAGCACAACATCGATGGAGCCTCTCTTATTCGTAACTCACAAAAGTCATACCCAAGAAGTATGCGACCGCCGCAGTATAGGTCCTACCCGCCACTACCAGACAAGCCAACAGCACCAAAGCAAGAGAATGTTCCTGAACCGCGCAAACGTATCAAAAATCCCGAAGCGCCGTCGCAACCGAAGAGTGAGGAACGCACAAAGATCATTTATGTCCGCAAGCCCGCCGATAACCTTCAACCTATCGAATATATGAATGCCATTGTTGCGGAGACCAAACGCATACAGAGCCAAAATAAAAAGGAAGAGCTGGAGCAAGAAATTGGAAGAAGAATTATTGTTGCGAATAAACTGGTCGAAGAGGCCTATAGACAGAAGTATAATACGGTACAGGAGTTGAAACCTATAGAGCCAGAAGAGAAACGTAACTTAACGACAGACAACACTCAATCGATTAATCATCTTCAGCTAGATAAGAAAATTGAAAACACCAATTCCAAAGTAATTCACATGAAGACGCAATCGAGGAGAAAATCAGAAGCAAAGAAGAATCATGTAGGAGATGTGCAATTTGCAAGCTATTGCCACCCAATAAGCCTTCAAGATGGCGAAATAGCGACAAGATCGGAACACATTTATTCTGACAATGAAAAGCTTCCATTATCTCCACAGGAATTGTTATCAAACGCGATTACTGCGGTAGTTGAGAAAAATATAGAAAAAAAAATAAATAATGTAGAATCAATGCAAAAAGACAAGCCAGAACTCCGCGTAGTCGGGTCGGAAGAAATCAGAAACGATACCCCGAACCCATGGAAGAATATTCCTGTCTACGGAGTTAAAGATCCAGTGTCCATGTACTACAACGAATCTACACAACACATGCGCAAAATAGGAAGACGCAATTTGAGTTCATCGCGGCCAATATTCTCAGCCGACTTTGGTAGAATAAATTTATGCAACTTTCCAAGTACGAAACCGTCGAACATGGAGAAACAGCTTAACATAGCTCCGGAAAACTATAACGCAGAACATAACTTGTCCCTGAGGCCGGCCAAGTCAACTCCTGATCAACTTGTTAAGTTGAATATGAACGATTGGAAAGAAAATGAAGACGCGAGTAACAAATCTTCATTAGCTCCGCTACCGGTGCCTGTCCACTGGAGTGTGTATCGGGCTCCACCAAAATTCGACCGTAAGTTTAAGATAATTCGCGGAAGTAAAAATACTTTACCGAGCCCTGATTACCTTTTCTCTAAACTACCGCAACGACGGGAATCACCTATCGCTGATAAGAAGGACATAGTTATCGTCAACAAACCCGTCGATGATCAGGTCAACCCTGATCTGTGCTCCGTTGTCAACAAGGATGTTGGAGAAATGGCTAGTGAAGTGACTCCCGTCTCGGTTACCGACTTTCTAGATAGCTACTGCAGCAATAGTAGCGGCTCCGACGTTGATATATCCCAATACGATCTTTGCAGTTTATCTAAGCAGGATAAGAAAAAGTCCACCGAAGAACAAGAGGAAGATGAAAAGGAGGAAGAAGAAAAGGAGGAAGAAGAAAAGGAGGAAGAAGATAAGGAGGAAGAAGAAAAGGAGGAAGATGAAGAGGATGAAACAGAAGAGGATGAAACAGAAGAGGATGAAACAGAAGAGGATGAAACAGAAGAGGATGAAACAGAAGATGAAACAGAAGAGGATGAAACAGAAGAGGATGAAACAGAAGAGGATGAAACAGAAGAGGAGGAAGAAGAAGAGGAGGAAGAAGAAGAGGAGGAGGAAGAAGAACAGGAGGAAAAAGATGTGAATTTTGCCACTGGTTTTAAACCCTTTTCGGGAATTACAGAATATATCAAGAAGTCCGTCCTCGGAGATGACGAAGAAAAGGTAGACATAGATTTTCCATTGGACTTTGATTATGGTTTTTGCTTTTTGTAACTGATTATGGTTTTTGCTTTTTGTCTTGGAACTTTTTTTTAATAACAAATTTTAAATATTAAACATTTGAGAATTTAAAATATTTTTTAAAACATATACTATATGACTATATCACTAAATTGACTATATCACCATGTACAATATCTCATTTCGCGAAGAATTTCATATTAGTTAGTGCTGAAATCAAAGCTCTTCTTCAAAACAAATTCCTATCTAACTGTGTTCCTTTCTTCTTGTATAGAATATAAGAGCACTTAGCGACCATCGCCGTAGCTATACCAGCTTTCTTTATCAGCTCAACATCTCGAAGCTGGCTATCAAGGACGAGGCAGAAAAGGTACAGCTAGACTTTCCATTTTAATTAATTAAACGATCATCGCTTTGAAAAAATCTCCTTTTTATCTCATTACATTTTTTAATAAAAAAAAATAATTATATATTCAATACTTGAGAATTTTAAAAACTTTTTAAAACACTATATAAATCGTAACTTGTGCTCGAATCTATATTACTTCACTTAATCCATGAAAAGTATAATAAAGTATCTCACTTCGCGAAGAATTTCATAGTAGTTGAAATCACAGCCCTTATTCAAACCAAATTCCTTTCTAACTGTGTTTCTCTCTTCTTGTATAGAAAAAGAAAGCACTTAGCAACGACGGAAACAATGGCAGTAGCGAGTTCGTTATCGTCGATGATACAGCCGAGTTCGAGACTTTTACAACACTGAACCCGAACGATGACGAAGAATTTGTTATCTGCAGCCCCGAACATACCGAAGATATTGATTGTAACATCCACAATGCAGCAGATCAGGCGTTTGAGGTGCATGATTAAATCCTTTTTATTAATTGAGTTTACGGCGGCCTTAGAAGAATAGAAATATTAATGTTGTGCTTTTTTGCTTATGAAATTTACAGAATATTATGACTAACGATGACATTGTCAATAAGGTGGCAAAGGAGATTCCGGCGCATTGCGACCCCATGCCACTCCAATGCGATTCGGAAGTGCCAGATTGTAGAAAAACTGACGAGGTAAAGTGGTGAATATATAAAATTTACGTTTGCGAGTTAACCAAGGGGCGTTTTGTTTAAAAGAAGAATTTAGTTTATTATGTTGAAATTAAAATTTTTTAAAGCAAAGTCTATACAATTGTACCAGCTGTTAATATACCGGGAATCTGCGAAAGCATAATAACTCAAATAATGCGCAGAGTAAATATTATGCATATACTGTTTTATCTCAACACATGGATTCAAGTCTTTATTTTTGAATAGTTGACGCTTCGTTTTTGCCATAATTATTTTTATGTTTAAATTTTAGTATTTTTAACTTATTAAATAGAAAAAATAATGTAGCCATTACAGACAATTAAAAATTTCAGAAAACAAAAAAAAATATCGGTCATAGTGAATTTTATTGAAAAACTATCTTCTGTAAACATGAAATAATATATTTTCCAACGAATTGTAGTTGTCAATTCAAAAAACTACTTGATAAATAAATTGTTAAGTTGCAAAAAGAATTACAAAACATAACTCAAGTGCATAAAGAATAAAATAAATCTATAAAAAATGTTTAAATATTTAATAATTACACATTCTTTTAAGATATTTTAAAGAACTCACGAGCGCTAGTAACCTTTGTTTTAATTTTCGCTAAGATTTAAAATGGTGACTACTGCTCATCGCACATAGAACTTTTCTACCGATAAAGTCAAATGAAATTGCGGCTTATCATACCCAATAACCTTCTACTTAATCGTTTTTGGCATATATTTTTTTCAAAAAATAGTATATTGTGTACCTAAGGTGTAAAGTGGGCTTTTTTAGACCGAGTATGGAGTTAGCAGTACGAGTCGAAGGTGAGCTAGCACGAGCCGAAGATGAGTACGTTTTGAGAATCGAAGACATGTACTGCAAATACACGAGGTTAAAAGGCCCACTAGATCTAGGTGCACACCATATTTTTTGTGAACATTTTCGGGGTTTTTGAGTTTAAAAAGCGAGCCATAATTGATTTTTATGTACAATTACATTTAAGTTATATTATTAAGTTATATGTAAAACATTATTATATAATTTGTAAATTTATAAATTAATTATTAAAGAAAATTGTTATAATTAGTTTTGTAACTTCAAATTTAGATTAAATAAATAAAACTTAATTCAATTTTCTTGTTTTTCTTAAAATTGGATTCATCTTCAATAATTTCATAAAGTTAGGGGGATCAAGTTCAATTGTTGCTATTTTACTTAGTTTTAGAGCAGCGGGCGCAAAAGTATTTTTTCCGTCAATTAAAAAAGTCGAAAAATCGCGAAAATCATGCATGTGTTGCATAAAGGTTTTTAAAGTATTTGCTTATTCATATCAACATATTAACAAAAATGTTAAAATATTTGCACAATAATGTTGATTTTGTAACGTTCCATAATAATCAAATTATAAAAAACATTGATTAAATCGAATAAAAAGTATTTTAAAATTGCAAAAAAGAAAAACTGTTTACAAATAGGTGGCATGAAGTTTAAAATATTTTTCTATTACAATTTATGCCTTCTATTTTACTAAACCAACGCTTCTCTCCATATAGGTATCGAACCCACAGTCAGAAAATAATGAATACAAAATGCCCGAGTATACTATGAGGAATGAAGTTTATGGGACTTACTTTACTCAGATGGACGGACATAATTGGCGCGAAATAGCCGTTCTCTTGCCGCCAGGTTCAGAACGCCCTTGTACGCCAATTAATGAACAGAAATCAAAGCGACTTGTTGAATTGGTCGATCAGGCAACAAACACTTTGACTGTTACTGTGTACAACCCTCATATGCACAGGATCATCTCTACACCAACAAACAGACAAAACATTCGCGGTTAGTAATGGTCGAAACAAGCGCGTGTAACTAGGTAACACACATTTTTGCCAAAAGCTGTAAATATTAATGGCAAAAATAATGCTAATCCTTTTAGACGACTTAATGCGATGCTTAAGGAAGCCAATAGGAATGCTTCGCTTAAGCACACATTAACATTGCATTAACTCGAGATCTTTTTGAAATTTCTACCAAGTTATATAATATTATAATATTAGTCGCGATATTTTAAATTAGAAAGTTGTGTTTTTAACGCGGTGCCTATAGGAGGCTGCGAGTAAATTCTTGGTAGATTTTTCAATAGGCCTAAGTTACACGCGCTTATTACAAGTTTTAGTTTGTAATTTCAAGCGTGCGAGCGACGATACACGTTATTCGGATAAGGAATTTTATATTTAAGTTCTTTTTTTAATTTTTTTAAATTTTTTGTAGAAAGATAATTTTTCTATTTGTATATAGATTTTATAATTTTATATAAAATACCACTAATTTATCGTATTTAGAGCTTTAAGAAATTCAGTTTTATCAATATTAGTAAAGTAACTTGGTCAAAATTTAATAAAAAAAATTAATATATCAAACCAATTTATTCGACCTGTTTATTCGTACGTAATATTAAAAATCGAACAAAATTATTACACAACTCATCCATTCACTACATCATTGTCTCATTCCATCTCCTCATTCCTGTGAAAACATTAATTTCAAACTATACAATCTAACGCATGGTTAAGTTGAATCAGTATCTTAAGTTGGACCTAAGATTACCTTTATTTACCTATACGTGCAATTGAAGCAACTCGAAGGCATTTTTTACAAAGAGTGGATATAAATAAGTGTAATAAAATAAGTGATTTTAAAAAATATTGATAAAGTTAATCGAATTTTTCTTTTAGTATTTTTTAGTACAAATTTTATTAAATCGAATGGTCCAATTGTCCATCTAGGTGTGAATAAAATTAAATTCCAATTGTTCTAATTTTCCGACGATTCGAGTATTTTATTTATGCCTCTTTTCAAAGCTCTTGAGTGCAAGAAAAAATAATAAAGAATTTATTATATTACTCATAATTACAAAGTTAAAATATTTTTACAGCGCAATTGTTCAGAAAAAAACTTACATCTATTAAAATTTACTTAATGTTGTAAGCCGTATGAATACTACTGGTCAATGTGAACTTTATCAGTTAATCCATGCTTTATATAGCAAAAATTGTGAGTGTATTGGTCAATGAAAACTATATAAAAACTAATAGAGAGTAACAGAGGTGAGACACAAGTTAAACACGTAGTCAAGCGTATATACTGTGAGTATTATAAATACTAATTGCTCGCGTTAACTTTTGTTACACCAAAATCAAGTCATAATTAAATTTTATTTCTATGAGTAAAGGCTTTGTAATCATCATTTAGTTTCATAGTGTTCGTCATCTTATTAACAAATTGTTTTTATGAATGTATGTAAAACATTTCCGACTAATGTCTGCATTCTAGCTGGCGCTTCTTATCTAATATTCGTACTTCGTTAAAATTTATATTATGGTTTGTGTTATTTATATGTATATACAGGGCATTATTGTTATCTTGATTCTCGCATTTTTTTATTATGTTGTTTTACTGTAATATCTAATCTTCGGCTGGTTTGCCCGACATATGTTGCCTCGCTATCGTTACTATCTATTACGGTATACAGTCTTCCTTCTCAATACCGCCGCGGTCCTCTCTCTCCAATCCTATTATCAACAATGTAATTGGAGAGAGAAAA
>JAYJLV010118893.1:0-35066 GCA_036873485.1 Torymus texanus | reverse complement strand
TTAAATTTAGCAATAGTTTCTTTTGCTAGAGTAAGTTTTTCTTTATATTCCGCAACCTCATTCCTTATTTTACTCCTCGCATCTGTTATCTGCTTAAAGGTTTGTTCTTTTTTAACTTCGACTACAATATAAAGTCTTATTTTAATAATCTATAAATATAAAACATTTTAAGAAACTTTTATATCATACGTACAATCTGTATCATGTCTCCAAACACCTGTGGTTAAAGGTTTTGCTGAATTTAATAAATGTTGCATCAAAGCATTAGGATCTTGAAATATAATTTCATCATAAAATTCTGAAACTAAACTCTTCTTTCCCACTTGAACTTCAGGCGATGTTTGAAACAATTTTAAGATGTGATATATTGTTACCTATTAAAATACAAAATTATATTATAGAATCATTTATTGAAGGTATTTTAAATACTCACAGGTCGTTCATTTGGGTCATGAAAATATATTTTAATAACAATTTCAAACTCTCCCCATCCAGTCTCTGTAAGTTCGTAAGGTGGTTTTGTAACTATTCTATTTGGATTATTGTAACTCTCATGAAGTTTGAAATGAACTTTTTTTACATAAGCTGCCATGTCCTCATTCTGATAAGGTTTCACATATACTGTCCACTGATGAGTATGTCCATCCTCTTCTCTTTTTTTGCCAAAATAACGAGCTACATTTCCATAAACAATAGGCTTTACAATTGTTACTCCCTGAAATCAAACATTATTTTCTATTACTCATTATCTAAAATTTAATTAAAACATCAAGTTTATATTTGTAAAATATACATTTTTATGTCAAAATATTAATGAATAATGTAACTTTAGGAATAAATAACTTTAAATAAATTCATTAACCTTTACTCTTCCGCCTGAATCTGGACCAAACTCAGTAGCATTGGCCATTTTTTTAACAACTAATTATAGAAGCCAACTATTTGTTTTTATCGCATAAGTCTTCAGCGTTGAAATTATGTACAGAAAAACTAAATTACACTTAATATCAATGTTATGATGTTATGATAAGAGTAACATTGTAACTCTCTACGATTCTAACCTAGAATATCGATGTTTGACAAGAGGGCGGATTCCAGGATTCGCGGCTGTTTGTGTAATAAAGATAACCAATCACAGTTTGTTTTGATGAGAAAAAAAATAGAAAATCCTTCAAGTAATCTGAAGCAAATTTTTCGAAGATGAGTAGTAATAGTAATTAAAATATTTTTAAATTTCTGTAGATTGAATAGTAACAGTAAATATAAAATTTTCTGCTTTATGTAAAAAAACATTCTATTATTTTAGGTTTCAATTATGATGGATATTACAAGTTTTCTCAAGTAAAGATTCTAAAATAGTATTTTTAAAGTCAATTACTTTTATACAAAAAAAATGTTATCTAAATTTCACTTAAAATAAAAATATAAATTATTTTTTTTAATAAGGATGATTTCTTTGTTATTGTTAAGTTAAAAATTAAAAATGTTTCGGAGTTTACGAAGGGCGCATGCGCATTTTGTCGTATTGTGTTATATATATATATATATATGTAGGTATAGTGAGAGCGCATAGAATATATATATATATATATATATACACACACACACAGACGCACCGAATTACTGACTTGGCCATTGGACATACCACTGGTTATGAAGTATGTAACCTTAAATTTTGACAGATAAACAGTTAAATAAAAAATAAAAATGGGAAAAACGTCGAAGGATAAACGTGATATTTACTATCGAAGGGCGAAAGAAGAAGGTTGGCGAGCTAGAAGTGCATTTAAGTTACTTCAAATAGATGATGAATTTAATATTTTTAATGGCAAGTGTAATAATGCCTTCAGCTTAGTAGTTGAAGTTTATATACATATTTTTCTCAATCAACAGTGATTTTATTTTATTCGTATGATAATTTTACAGGAGTTACAAAAGCAGTTGACTTGTGTGCAGCACCTGGAAGTTGGAGTCAAGTTTTATCACGTCGACTAAAGTATGAATATTTTGATTTCAAGAAATCTAAAATAATAAAATATAAAACTATAATGTACTCTTATAACTTTATTCAGTCAAAACTATGAAAAACTAAAAGAAACAACAAAGGATGTAGTAGCTCCAAAGATCATTGCTGTAGATCTTCAGGCTATGGCACCAATCGAAGGCGTAGTGCAGATTCAAGGAGATATTACAAATGTTAATACTGCAGAGCAGATAATTGCTCATTTTGGAAATGAGCACGCAGATCTTGTAGTGTGCGACGGAGCACCAGATGGTGATTATAGTTTATATTCAATAAACATATGTAAATTCAAGAAAAATTCTTTCACAAACATAACTCTTTAACAGTCACTGGACTCCATGACATGGACATTTACATTCAATCACAGTTACTGTTAGCCGCTTTAAAAATTACAACCCAAATATTGAAACCTAAGGGTACGTTTGTAGCAAAAATCTTCAGAGCTAAAGATGCCTCGTTACTATACTCACAGCTGAAGATATTCTTCACATCTGTCTCATGTGCCAAGCCTCGCAGTTCAAGAAACTCAAGTTTTGAGGCCTTTGTAGTGTGTAAAGATTTCTCTCCTCCTGAGGGATTCGATCCAGCCTCTTTAGACCCAACGCTTTCCGATTTTAGCGAGCTGACTGGCGTAAACAAATACATTGCTCCATTCGTAATATGCGGAGACCTCAGTCAACCAGATTCCGATACGACGTACCCATTAGATGTAAGCTACACAAAGTCGCATTAATTTCTTTTATTTACATATATTTATTTCGCATAAATTCACTTGAAATAACTCGATTTCAGTTCGAGGGCAAAAAGTTCCAGTACTGCGTGCCAACGCAAAGTCCCATAAGCCCGCCATACGAGGAGGCAATGGCACTTCTGAGCATTACGAATCTTGGCAAGGATCCAGCCAGCGTCACGGTGCGCGATTCCAACATGACGATCGCCGAGTTCAAGTCTAAGGCAAAGTCGAACAAGGAATCCTGACTTTCTCCCACCTGTACATAAAAAGCATTTATATACGCCTACTATATATATATATTATAAATATAATTTACACAATAAACGATTTTTCTTTGTTAAAAAGACACACAAAAAAACCACTGCTAAAGCATATTATTTACATCAACGATTCATTCATCATAAGCATCAAACGTATATACAGCTGATGTATAATATACATATATAGATTGCAACGTTCAAAGGTGGAAGTTGATCTTGGTGTACTTATCGAAGAGTAGCCGTCCCCCTGCGCTGAGTATTATATACACACAGAGCACATCTATATATATTTGAGCGCAACTTTCTCGTACATACATATATACTTGCATCGCGTAAG
Source organism: Torymus texanus (assembly GCA_036873485.1). Lineage (NCBI taxonomy): Eukaryota > Metazoa > Arthropoda > Insecta > Hymenoptera > Torymidae > Torymus > Torymus texanus. The sequence continues at coordinate 31,713 of JAYJLV010118893.1, read as the reverse complement.
AGGCAAGTACATAGCATCGCCAGGGCAACTGCAGCAGAGCATCTCTCACGTCTATACGTACGTCGCTTTTGAAACTCGCCAAAGGAACCTAGAGGGTGAGAGAGAGCCTCGCAAACTTTAAACCTACCCGCACGCGTTTGGGTTGGACCCCTTTACACACATATATACAGTATACCTATCGAGCCACAAGATTAATTCTATCGAAAGTTTTATACGCAACTCGCGCGCGCGCTGGTGAGGAGTAAGTATGAGTACAGTATGCTGGTCACGTACTTTTCCTGGCACGCGCGCTCGCGCTAGCTGCCCGCCGTCGTGTGTAACGGACACGAAATAAAGGCCAATATTAAAATTCTTCGGAATCTTTACGCTGCAACGATTCTTTATCCTTCGTATATAGGTATAGTAAGATTTCGTGTTCGTTCCTTGGTTCCTATTACGTATATAGTATTGCTATATTGTGCTGTTGGGGATATAATATATAGCTGCTTTTTCCGCGTCGATAGGATCAAGGGTGAACTATAGCAGGGGCAAATGGACGGATCCAGTGTTTCTGAATTATGAATAAAGCTTCGCTCTAGCATGCTCATATATATGCTGCGGAAGAGAAAGAAGCATCGGGTGAAACGATGACTCGTAAATGTGTGAGAGAAAGAGAGGACGTGTTATATATATGCGCTATTTTTGCTTCTAAACCCCCCGAGAGACTATGTATATATACATACACACGTACTCTTCTTCCGAGTGCGGATTCGCGCGCGCGCGCGCTTTTTCGCTCTTTCATTCGTGGGTGTGAATATTGAATGGCGCGTTCGTCCGTGCGCTTTTCGCCATTATATATAGATATACAGAACAGTTGTGTGTGGGTATACATATATACATTGGACCGCAGAAAGGAGAGAGAGAAAGAGTCTTGACAGATGCGTGCTGCGAGAGAAACCTGACGAGAGCGGTGAAAAAGTTTATTGGATTATACAGAGAAACGTTTGCGGCTGTTTGGTGTACGGTGTCCCTTTTGTCGCGCCAGTCGCAACATACGACGATGCTATCGCTGTTTGAGATAATGGCGTTTTAGGGAATTTATTGGTGCTTTGATGGTGAGTATATATACATATATAGGTAAAACGAAGAAAATTTGCAAAGGTGTATACGGTTGTATATTTCTCTTGGGATAAAAATACGATAAATTATTATATACATATATATACACAACGTGGTAATAAGTTAAAATGTATTTTTTTGTATATAAATATATATTATGCATACACAAGTAATTTTGCGAGAATTACTCCCGAAGGTGTAGGTACTCAGAGATATATATTATACGGTTATATAAATCAGTTAGCTAGAAATGGTTTAAAAAGCTCGTCGCGTGCGCGCACTCACTGATTTTAAACGAAGCTGCAATCAGAATAATAACACATTATACAACTGCACCGCAGTATACGAGCGCGGACAATATTTAAATATTCAGATTAAATTAATTATGCAAATACCGATAAATATATATTATATTAACGTTGGTGCGGGCATTAAACGCAACAGCGTAAAAATGTATATATTTGTAGCTTAAATTCAAAGAACATAAAACTTGGCATCATCATAATCATCATCATCACCAAGAAAGTTGTACAAGAATTTACAAAATAATTATACACACACACACGAGGAGACCGCCACGCGCGATCTGGCGCAGCGCGATATATTTACAAGGGGGCGATTAACATAAATTAAAAATGTAATCTAATGGTACGACATAAGTGCTCGTATAATTACATTGCGTTCTCTCCCTCTTTTACTCCTATATATGTGTTGTACACACACACACACGCAAACAAGCGCACGTAAAGAAACTTCGCGTGGGCCTATTTGTAAACGGTGGCCGTTAAAACGCCAAAATTACGCCATGTTTTTCCCTTATTAACACGCATGGTTAATTATAATGGTCATTTTGCAAAAGCGCGCTGAGCCGAAATTGTTAACGTCTCTCTTTTACTCTACGCCGACAGTAAAGAGCTGAATAAATGGCTTATTAATGACTTTCTATTTTCAGGGTCTGTATAATATATGTATATATATATATATATATCGTTCAAGAACGAGACGCGTATACGGTTTTATCGAGTAGGTTAGTCGAAATAACAGCCTTCGTTGCTTTACGAGGCGTACGCGCGCGCGCGCACGCGGCTTACACACGTTATCAAGAAGTCGTAAACAAATATCCTGGTTTTCATCGAGGCAGTATACATAGCGATCGTAGCAGTACTTTCATGGACAATCAATTTTATTGTCTAATTCAGCCTCGAGTTGACCAAGTACTATACATCGGTAACTATACGTCGTGTATTGTATCTTTTGTTTTATTGAAAATATCTATATATATTATTTTACGAGAAAGCGTGAAACGATTTTCAGTTATACTTTTATACGGCGATGCTTATATACATTTGATTGGTATCTTCTTTTTTTTCTTTTGCATTCGTATAGAAAAAGACGATTACTTTTTCAAAGTCCCATTGCCTTTTCAGGCGCATATATAATATACGCTTTTATAAAATTGATCGATATCTTTAATCAAGCGTTAAGCGAATTTAAAAATTGTTATAATATATAAAAATGTAAAAAGCTTTTAAAGCTGAGTGCTTCTAAATCTAATAATCGACGACGTAATCTATTGAACTAGTCGTTCGATGAACGTCCATGTTAGTACGACAAATCTAATATCAATATATCATTGAGGCTGCATAATTGGTTTTTATATTAAATATAAATTTTATAAATGGACAATCGTGCTTTGTAACGTTTTATTAATATTCGGAGTTTTATGCAAACAGGGATTTCAGACGAATTGGGAATTAAAATGTTTTGCTCCATATAGCGCTGTCTAATCCCTGGTAGAAAATTAACCATTTTCGTTGGTTAACATGTTAATCAAATGGAAGCATTTTCGACCTAAATAAATTTTCAAACATTATTGAAAGTATCGAAAATTATAATCACATGTTAAATATTGAAAATGGAATGTGATTTTATGAACAATAATTAAATATTAATCTTTAACAATAAAATAATGATAGTGTATTGTTTTTAACTCCAAAATTGACCAATAATTAGCCAACGCATCGTTAACGTTTCTACCAGGGATTAAGTTACATTAATTGAAGTTCAATTGATTGACATACGATGAATAATTCGACCTTAAATAGTAAAGTGACCGTCATATTCCTGTCTACCTGAAATTGAATTACTACATTACACCTCTTCCAATTTTAGTTTTCATCGATTGCTCATCTAATGTTAACACTTGTACGCGAAATAAACGAGATAGGGCGCGATACTGTACTATTAGTCAATTGAGACATTCAAAACACGAATTTACACGATGGTTGTACATTTTCTACTGCGTTAAAACTTGAAAAAGTATGAAGTTATATCGTTATGCCGGGAATTATGAATTTATCGTATATAATAGCTGCTCTTGTTTATTCTTTAATTTAATTATGAAACGGATCAATAAATTCCAAAATTAACAATTGTTCAACGAATTATTATGATTTAATCAAAAAGATTTCTATTTTCGTGATATTTCTATTAACTTTCCGACCATTTCGCATACTGCACATGATAAACAGCGTGGACGATTTGGAAAAGAAGTGATATATGTAACAGAATTTTGAAAACTCTCGGAAGTTTATCTAGTTATTGTACATATTTATATAAAATCATTTTTATATTCAATTAGAACAGATAAAAAAGATTACAACTACAATAAACCATATAAAATGATATGGACTTATGTTGTTATGCCGCATACAAAATGTGAAAAATGGACTTATGCAGTTACGTTTTCAGGATATCATAGCTTTAGGCCAATATTTTTGCTGCTTGCTAACTGACAGTTTTAAATGAAAAAACCTATTTAAAGATTCAAAATCTGAAATTTTTTTTTTCGATTTAAAACAAAATGAACCTATGTGGTTATACCTCGAAGCCACAGTATTGTAATAGTAATTTTCATGAAAAAATAAGTCTGTTCCACGCTTACACCGAGAAAACAATATTGCAACTACGCCTGTATAAGTATAGAATGCAGAATTATTTTTTACTATAAAACCTTATTTTACAGTAACGCATGCAAAGACGAGCAAGGCAAAGATATGCACACAAAATATGATATTTAATAATCTATTTTAAAAATTTTTAACATCGTATATATGCGAAATTGGTCATATCTATATAGTGAAAGTTACCATGAAACATGGTCTCTCTACTTACCATAATATTGCATATTATAATTTATTGAACGAGGAACGATGATATATGGCATGTTTATATTCAATTTAATAATAACAATCTAAGCAATATAGTACACGTTTTTTTTCTCAGTGTACTACCAATAATAATATAATTTTTCCCCTTTACAATTAAAAAACCATCAACTCAACGATCTCCTATCCTCTTACCACAACTTTTAAAATCAAGAACTTTTTCACTCCCTTCGCTCCAACACCTAACATGCTTGTAACAATATCCCCCCTCGCTATACCTTTCGCACCACCGCTCGAACTAATTATCCCTGCACTCACGCGCACGCACGTGATTTCTTTCTCGCGCCTCGCGCGTTACTATATATATACGAACAACAACAACAACAACAACAACAACAATCTGATACTACACCACTAGAACACCTATATATATACGGGTATATAAGCTGCGGTGGTTATATGCGCGGAGCTTAACTCCTACACACAACCTCATGTGCAAGCCCCGCACCGGCCGGTAGGCACCGATAACGGAATTAACGCGTGTTATAGGAAGGTGGCAAGCCTGCGTGCGCGCGTTCGTTTATACCGCGGCTGCCTAACTGTTTTAACCGCGGCCTATACGAGCGCGTTGCGCACTCTTGACCGAGCGACCCGCACGCATGTCGCTCGATAAATCCTAGATTTATATATATTCATGTGAGCGCATAACGATTATATATATATATATATATATATATATACACACACACACACACACACACACGTGCATATGGGGGATGGTTTGTAAATTTTGCATAAAGGTGGAGTGTAATATATAAGCATCGGTGACGAAAAGGGAGAATTAGTTGTATGTGCAATGCTCTCTGGTTGCTCGTTTATACTTAACATCGGGCAGCGTAGTATACAAAGTAAGATCGCGTAAAGCAAAGAGGGAAACGTATATATATGCATGTATGTATGTACGCGTTTGCCCGAAAGCATATAGAACACGCGGTTATATAGTATATATATACGGTACAGTATATACCTCGGAGCGTTTCTAAAACTCATTTCGGTTGCGTCCAGTAGTGGAATATGTGCATGATGTGTATTCTCCGGTATACGTGTACGAATTTCGGAGGGAAAACGCGCATGGACGGCATTTTGTTTCAGTTTCTGCGCGGTTAATTAATTTTTTCTACCATGTGTTTTTTTTTGTAATTTAAATTTCATGATTCTTGTATGAGTAATTTATGTGTAAAAAAAGAAAAGAAACAAAGTGGTATTTTAGACTACGAGTAGTTTTTATTATATTATAGTTGCTTCGTTATATATAATTTTATGAGAAATTTCCTCAGCTCTTTAATTCCGTTGATTCCCACGCGAAACAGACCCTTTCTCATAAACGACTGCCATCATCCTCAAAGTACAATAAAATACCCCGTTGTTACTCTGGTGCGCACCCCGTGTCAAATGAAACGCTGACAAAGCATTTTTGCAACGCAAAAACCACATGTATATATATGTACACACACATACACACACCTTGGTTTCTACATTATGGCTATATATACAATACTAGGTAGATGTGTGTGTGTGTGTGTGTGTGTGTGCGTGTGTGTATATAAACGGAAGCGACGCTCGAGCATTCAACAGTAATAGTAGAGCGATACTGGAGTAACCCTAAACCATTGTCCTCTCTTTCCCCCTCTCTCTCCCCCTCTCTCTCTCTCTCTATCTATTTCCCCTCAGTAAGCAGAAACCTCTCCTATATACAACTCAGACACAACAACAACAACAACAACAACAATAAGAACAACAAGAACAACAAAACTCTTTGACAATTGTCCTGAAATCCAAATCATTCATTCTTCCAATCTATACATCATCTTGCTCCTTTGCTATATACCTTCATTATAACGCAACGCACTTTATATATGTATATCACCCTCGATAAATCTAGCTCTTGTATATACACACACATGCATACACGACTAGTGAAATCTCATAACCGCGCCAATTAGAAACCAAAAAGCTCGGATTGTTTATCCCAAGGGGGGGGTGAGAAGGGACGACGCGCGAGGAGAGGAAATTTTAATCTTAATTTATTCGCGGGACGGTGAGGGAGTAGAAAGAGGAGAAGGAGGAGAAGAAGGAGAGAGGAGGCTACACGCGTGTTCTGGATATGAGATTCTCTGGGCACGATATATGCGCGCACACGTACGTATACGCTTGCGCTCACTCACTCGCGAGTGCGCGCCTACGTGCGTAATTAGAGGAAAGGGAGGGAGAGAAAAGGGCAGCGTGTGTAGTAGTATATATATGTATATGCAAGAGAGAGAGAGAGAGGAATGTTATAACGGAGAGAGAACATCGATCCTCGTTTATTCAGCGGAATGAGTAGAGAGTGGTATATAGCGAGCGTTGTAGTATTTCACTCGAGAAAGTATATGTATGTGTGTAAGGCCCCGCACCGATAAATTCTGGCGGTTTTCAGGTTCCTCGTTGTATATATGTATATAGATGCGTTGTACTCTCCGTTCTCTATATTCTTTTTCGTATACACAAACGAGCGAATTTTTTTTTTTTTAACTATATACTGCTGCGGCTTAATTTTCCGGTCTCCTTCTCTCTTTCTCTCTCTCTCTGCTACATACACGGTACGCGTACGCGGACACACGGGTGGAGGTAGCACCGTTGTACTGCCCGTATGTTGCGGTTATCGATCATCGTTTCAATATTTATCGAACGCGAAAATCTGCCTCGAGAGTGAGAGAGAGAGAGAGAGAGTTTCTCTCCGACCGGCTTTTCGCTGAATTTCGTCTGGACATACGCGTGAACATGTATATATGTATGTATTACGTATATGTATATATTTATATGTAGGTGTGTGTATATATATAGTGCGGGTAGGAAAAATGTATGATGCGGAGAGAGGATTGTTGTGTGTATATAGCGAGAGAGTGAGTGAGTGAAAGAGGGAAAGCTTTTTACCGGCTGCTCGATGCTCTCGCCTTTGTCCTGAATTATTGAGACGCGGTGGAGGCTAGGGGCTCGGTGCTGAGGTGATGATTGCTTTTTTGTGGATGAAAAAGTGGATCTTTATTATACGTTACTTATCGATGGTCTTAAACGCTAATGCATGAATAAGTATTTTTTTAATATAAATGTTGGGTTTTCTTTTTTTAGAAGATTGATATGGGAGAGGAGTTGTATTGATATATATATTGTAGAAAATATTCACTATACATATATGATGTGAATATTCGGAATACAAATACTATATTTAATAAATAGGATTGTGTACGTATTATAAAAATATTATTGGGTAACATACTGGCCATTAAAAATTCTTATACACCAGTTTTATTCTTATATTCATAAATGTATAAATTATTCGTATATCGGTGGTATTATAGAAATAACTTGTACGTTATTACGAAGAATAAACTGCCTTTTATGATGCACGCAATGCAACTTTTAACGGCTTATAGAGAAAATTTCTCACAATAAAGCAAAGTTTTAACAGACATAACAGTATATCAACGTGAAAGAATAATAAATCTGAAACGATTTTTCCACCCGATTCACCCCTCGCTCTCTCTCTCAATCTCACTCATTCTCTTCTCCCTCTCTCACGACTTTACAATTTATGTATAACACTAAAGATGCTATTAATGCATTTCGCACATTTTGTCATAGCAAATAAGTCGTCGTTACGAAAATATTTATTACATCTTTATTATAGCTACAATAGTAATATTATTACTGTTTAGATGCAAACGCGATACACGCATAAAACGATGACGTTTATATCATGGATATATATACTTTATGACGCGTGTATCTAAACGATCCAATAGGTACCAAACTAGGATGTGTGATTTCGAGTGTAAGATCAAATATTGTACAACACCGCGTACTGCGGGTTGTTACATATAATGTATACTCCACCGCATACATAGCTATATGTGGATATACGCAACACTGGTTTTAACGATGCGACAGATAACTTAGCCACGAAAAAAAATGTTAATTAAGCCGATTAAATGTAGCTGTAGCGCGTGAAGTAAGTCACTTCAATTAGTAAATCAATCTTAACTTCTCGTGAACGCGCTTGTGAAATAGTTTCGAGTGCTCGCACTCGGACGTTTCACTCTGTATGGCTAAATTTGTCCTAGTGTATAAGAAAATAAGCGGATATTACCGTTCTTTAAGAGAAGTTAAAAGTTCATACTTTCTTCAAGATTCTTCGATATTGTCCCGTACCTAAATAAGAAATCTTAAGGGGGCTAGACACCTTTTTTCCGGATCGATTGACTCCAAATTTGAACTAAATACTCCTGAATAGTATAGTATCTTTATCAATGCAGGGATTTTGGATAGGCAGAGAAAAAAAATTTGTTGCTATTTTGCATGAATTTTTTTATTCATTTTTTCATTAAAAAATAGAAATCGTAACTATATTTTGATAACTATACGATATCGTAGTAGTAACTACGTATTTTTCTGATGTCAAAATTTTGATGACATTCAATTCTAAATCCCTACATTGATAAGGAAACTATACTATCCAGGAGTACTTGTACCGCAGGATCGTCTGAAACCTTGTGGATAGTGAAAAAACTTGATTCTTTGATAACTATAATTCTGGACCATGTAAAAGACCCAGAAAAGCTCTAAGAGAAGGTAAATATACCCTCTTTTATGTGTAAAAAGTTGGTAATAATTGATTGATATTTATGTATTAAAATATGACTTTTTATTTTTGAAAAAGACGATATCTAGCCTCCTTAAACATCACGTATACCGTCATCGTGAATATAGATCATTATATTTATATATAAGTTTTATCAACAAAACTCGTTGTTTCCTCTCTTTTTATCTCTCTTTATTTCGCAATCAATCGCGTGACAATATAAGAAATAAAATTATTCACCCGTCGAAGCAATATTACATTTTACGGGTACATCGGTTACGGCCGACGACTGCACGTATACACACACGTGTGCATGCACATATACATATTATACGGCGCTTGATTAAGAGCGTATAATTTCATAAAAGTACTTAAAAGTGGATTAGATATGAACTCAGCGCGTTTATCCTTCGACGTATATACGTTACTTCTTTTTTTATGACTGAGCTATTCTTAAGCATTTTACGAATATACAAATGGCTTTTATCAATCATAGTTACTATATACACACACGAACGCACGTATATACATATAGTATATGGATGTCAAGCTCTTATTGCAAATACGGGCTTTAATGCGAATGGATTATATTTGATTGGTATGCTGCAGTTCGCGAGCTGCGGCGTCGATTGGATTTCCGGGCGTTACATCGAATCGGGTATAATCTTGTTACGCTTCCCTGAAGCTGTATACATTGATGCGTGAAAATTCGAGTGATTTTTGGACTTCGAAAATGGATAGAGAACGAAGAAATAAACTAAACTTGAATTTAATATATCTAAAAGAAAGGAGGTATGAGAACTGGCAAGTTACTTTTTTTTTAGTTGTGTAAAGTTCAACTGTAGTTGAAACCCGTGCTATAAAGTTTTAACAAATTTCATAATCTATATTTGTTAGAAACATTGAATAAATCGGATATTTCGTATTTTATAAGCAAAATAAAAGATTTACGTTTTATTTATACTTTATATATAATTATCACAAACAATTATGATAGCCTCCGCATAATTTTCCGATAATAAACTTTCAGCTTATATAATATTCGGAAGACATAATAGTATACCGCATCACTCATCTTCCACGTCTGTATATCAACAAACTTATCGCCACATTTTATCAGTACTCGAAGCGTTCCAACACAAAACGAAAAGAAAAAAAAAAACACACACACTAATCAGCACACTTCCATCAGTCATTCACCTGCCACGGTTAATTGGCAGGGACAAAGCCAACTTCCTCAAACTAAAACTAAAGTGCAAAATAAAAAAAAAGAAGAAAAAAAAAGATAGCAAAATCTATACTATATACACGCGCGCGCGCGCTTGCGTCCCTTTAAAGATTCAACTCTAAGAGGCTTGCCGTGATCCAATTACAAACCGGCCGCGTGGTGTATGTATATATACGCGCGCGAGCAAAGTTGATGTTTCGCCTCTAATGTTATTTCGCAGTATCAATAAGGGAATTACATTATAACGAGTATAACCGTATACTCTGTAATATAACCGTATATATATACACATAAATTTCATCTCAAAACGCGCAACGGTAACCGCGACGTACACTATAATGTATAAAACATTTTTCATCCTACGAAAAAAGAGAGAGAGAGAGAGAGAGAGAGAGAAACGAACCGTATATATCTATATTGTCACAAGTAGTTCTCTAACGAGGTAAATGTCAAGCTGTGCGCGCGCGCGCGTGTTGAGCTTTTTCAGGTCATCTGCAGGGCGGAAGCTCATGCTGCGGGCGAACTCGAAAACAGCGCACGTATCTATACAGAAAAGGGAGAGAAAGAGAGAGAGAGAGAGAAAAAGAATGCAGCTTGCTACCCATTCGTCCGTCGTTTTCACGTATATATACTCTATATACTACCAGATACAGATAAACTCAGGGACGGAGGAGACGGAGGAGGAGAAGAAAAGCTCAGGCAAACTTTTGCCCTCGGCTTGTTCGGCCTCGTTACTCTCTTTCGTCCGTTTACATATATATATACTATGTATATGTGTGTGTATATATATATACACATACAAAGGGAAAGTTTTATCGCTACTGTGCTGGTTTTATCATCGATGTTACATAGTGGAAGAGGAGGCAGCGGATGACTGGCCGGAAATCGGCTCTATGGGTATATGTGAGTGTGTATGTGAAGCGGTAAACTTTTCTCGAGAGGTATATATAGAAGAGGCTACATTGTCAAGCGCGAGTACGCTAATTACATCGTCGCGTGCTAACTCGATTCCCAAACTGCGTCAACGATTGTGTTTGACGAATGGTATAGTTTCTTTTTTTTAAGGAAGAAAGGAAGTTTGTTGGTGATGGTGTGAGATGTGAAAATTATGAGTTGCGGGGTGATATAATATTTAGCATTGTTACGGGTTGGTGTGGGTATATATTTGAAAGTGAGGTTTGAGGAGTCTTTTCGGTGAGGGATTGTTATTTTCATATTGTATAAGCTTGATAATTAAATGGTTTTAGCGTTTGAAAATTTTCTGATACTGTTGGAAAATTTCAAAGTTTCAATTTAATATATATTCTTAAACGTTTCTTATACCTGTACTCATGCGCTTTATTAAATTTAACATTTTCAAAAATGCAAAGGATATTGGCGTTGCAAAATTCAAAGTATATGTATTGTAAACTAATATTTTATAATAACTAAAATTTTATAATAATAACTGTAATATAACTATACATGAAAGTATGTAAATATTAATAGTTACAAAGCTCGGGATAATGTTTGTTTGTGAGGGTCAGTAACCTTAAATCTCAAATTTTCGGAGACATTAATACTCGGGGTCATTCAGAGGGAATTAACTCGCTCTCGCTGTTATATGAGAAATGCGGCTTTATTATTGGAAAACCAGTATTAAATCTTTTACTTTATATATATATGTTTAAATATGACCGCGCAGTATATCTAATTATACTTACCTTGGTTATAAATATAATAATAAATTTTCTACAACTGATGAATATTCCGTTTTGATAATCCGTATATTTTTGAAATTGATTCAATATCCTTCCTATATATAGCTAGTAATTATATATAAAAATAAAATAATAAATTTTTATAAAATATGTATAAACAATCGACGTTTCTGCATTCCGTTATGTATATATACCTCAATGCGCGAATTTCCTTTCCTTTGTGCCTGGAGTCGTCTTAATTTTACAGGATTCAACGTAATTGAAATTCCACCCTGGCTTTGATGCGCTCTCCGTTAGAGGCGAACTGGCCATATTGTCATTCATAAGTTCGTGGGTTGAAGAGAGCTGTAATATAAGCGATTCACAGAATAAAGTGAAAATTTGCTCTATGTTATTATTAAAATGGCCTCATCGTTGGCTGTTCTCTGCTTAGGCCTTCATTGTGTACTCTGTAAATGGTACAAACCACAAATTGCTATTGTTATCAAAAATAGGTTCTAATATACATCTACGAAATATAGAAAATATTCATCTAATTGTTTGAATAGACTTCTTCTTTTCGTAATTGTCAGAAAAACGATATCGCGTATTAAATATATATACACACTGCCGTGTCTCTCACGGCATCGATTTTCAGACGAACGAATAATAACTATACTGTTTCGAAACTCCAACATATATACACTAAAAAGCATATTCATGAACAGCACATTGCGCATATACCTATACCCAAATATATAAAAAAATAAATTGATTTATCAAACTCTTAAAAATTGATTAAAATAAAAAGCAAACCCTTACATCGCCGGCTCAATGAATCCGTTCCTCGAAAGTGCGCTAAAAACTCAAGAATTAATCCACCAATGAAAGCGCTACTGCTACATAGCGCCAACCGCCCGCGCGTAAACTAGTTCACCCGAAAACATACATATCCAGCAGTATATATATAAATATACCACCACCACGTCGGCGACGCCTAAAAACTCCGCGACCGACAAACAGTTCTCTCTCTCTCTCTCTCCTCTCTTCGGCACAACAATGCTCTCCAGCCTCGCATACACACACATATCTAACCAACAACTCTACTAGCAGAATAAGCGCACTATACCACTCACAAAGTGATATCGTATGATTAAGTAGGGCGTGTGCTACTCCCTCCCTCTCTCCCTCTCACCCTTTTCCCTCTCATTCTCACCCCCTTCTCTGATGTGGTCTTTGACTTTGGCGCAGCAACGGGCCGTAATCAAAGCTCTTTCCCTCTCTCTCTCTCTTGGTATCGGACGACTCTGGGCCTGCGGAGCTTTCAAAGTAGCTACTGCTACTGCTGCTGCTGCTGTCGCTGCAAATCCTTCCGGCGCGGCCACAGTCGCGAGGGACCAAAGACGCGACGAGATTGCTGCGCGTGTGCCCAAAGACTCGCTTTCTCTCTGCACTGTGTGACAGTAGTGCACTGCAGCCCGCAGAGCCACCACTATACCGCCCGATCCCACGTGCACGAACGCGCGCGCAAGCCCAAGAGCAGTAGCCTTTGACCCGTCTTTCTCTCTCTCTCTCTCTCTCTCTCTCACCCTGTAGAGAACTCGACGTCTCGCCGGGGTTAGGTATCTTTATTTTTGCTTTATGTGCAAGAGAGAGAGAGAGAGAGAGAGAGAAAGCTGGGTGGAAGGTAGGGGTCGAAGCTTAGGATATACGGGGTACAGTTTTGATCGATGCGATGAGAGAGTAAGAGGGATGGGGACTTGTGGAATATTGAGGTTATTGAGTTTGGTTAAATTAGAGATAAAAGTGATGAAAATACGGTTATCGCGTAAAATAATGAAAGTATTGACAAAATATTATTTTTTGCAATTTTAATAATTTCAGTTTTCATCGGTTCTTTAGAGTTAATTTTTGCCAAGTTTGGATATCGGTTTTTTTCATATCTTCTAACTTTATTCGATTTAATATAGGCGACATTTTTAGCTTATTAAGCCAAAATTTTTTTTGCAAATCAATCCTCATCCAGTTTAGTTTTGACACCGTAAATAGAATGAGTGGGAAAAAAAGATTGTATGTTATTGTGGGGAAGAATACCTGCGAGTGTGAATTTAAATATTTTTTTTTTAATTACGTAACTTGTAAAATTAGTATTATTATATGTGAAAAATGAGAAAATTGTGGAATGTAAAAGAGTAACTAAGTTAATGAGTGGGCAAGTTGTGAAAAAGTTGATTGGGAATCAACGTCTGTCCAAACTCAGGTTACACTACTTCCATATATTTAGTCGAGTGACCTCTCATAATGAATTTCGTTTGGATCATGAGTATGGGTGTAATTTTAGAATATCTATATATTTTAAATGAACCGTTTTCTTTTAGAATTTGTCTAGGAACAAAAATAGAGTAGTTTTTCAAAAATCTAGAGGAAAGAAGTGTTCACCGAAACCTAAATGCGTCCCTTAAAAGATCTGAATAATCACATTTGACAATATTAATTCGTCAGAAAGTTATAAGTAACTAAAGTAAGAAAGTGATTAAAAATATGACTCATGGAATCGTTAGAAAGAAAAAAGAAAATTTTTTTATCATTTTCTTACGCTGTCTTTTGATTGCTCATCATGATTTCTGAAGGATTCATATTTTTAAATGAATCTAATGAATTAAGTGACGTATTTAGTTTTCGGTGGATACCTATTTCCCTTTGATATTTCGAAAAATTGCTCTACTTTTGATCTCAACAAACCAATGGACAAAATTCTAAAATAAGCAGTCATATTTTTGCCGTTTGAAAATTTTATCCTAAAATACTAGAAAAAATTCATAATCAGGTTGGTGATGATTGATGTCATAATTTTTTATATACTTTAAATGGCAGTACATATCATATAAGGTACGCATTTGAAATGAAATAAGAGGAAATATGAAAAGAAGAATACTTGGGCGACTTTTAAAAATTCGTTCAATGAACTTGTAGTTTTCACAGCAACATTATCGTGTCATACGGAATTGTAAAATTTTTAATGAATATTGAGTTTTAGTTTATTTTCATCGGGCTCAGGATAGCTGCGAAAATGAAAATCAATACTATCCGTTTCGACAGAATATATATATACATATATATATACACACATATATATATATATCTCTCTTTCTTCTATGCGCTTGTAAGAAATAACATCGAAATGAAATATTTCTCGAAAGATATATATATATATATATATATATATATATAAAACAATTCATCGGACTTCCTATGAATTATTTAAAAAATGTTGAAATTATAGTTCGATCCTGAATAAACCTATTTAAATATGAAACAATATTCAATCGACTTTTAAACAAAGCAAATGAAACATGTAAAAATGGTATTAATACCAAAATTTTCATGTAACTTTTTTCGAACAAACAAAATTAATCAAAATAGCAGTATTCCTACAGTAAATTTCAACTCGAATACTAGCAAAAAGCCTTTTATACGAAATTCCGCTGGGGACATGTTTGTGATGTCACATCGAAAAAAAATCGATAATACGAGAAACTAATTCCACGAGGTACATTTTAATCAAATAAAATCCATTATTTGTAATCTCATAATTTTTGTTTCAAACTCAAACTTACCTTTCCACGTATAACAAACAAAACTAAAAAAAAAACAAAGTTTTATTACGGTCAGACAATTGTATATCATCTTCTACAATTTAAATTAAAAATATATCCAATCCAATAATATATGTGTTCATTTTTTAGTCTTCCATCATTTCACATTGACTCCGTCGGAAAGCGTAATTACACTGAGCTAAAATGAATAATGAATAATATAACTTTCCGTATAAATTAAATCAAGCGACATTTGCAAATATAATAATTTATGGAATCGAGACGCTCGGAATAACAATCTATATATGATTGTTGTAATTTAAACCATAAAACACTAGCGAATGAAATCGTACAGTTTAAAAATAATAATTATAAAACCGAACGTAAAATTTCATCCATTACCCGCAAAAATCCCAATTAAAATATACCCACAATAAAAGAAGAAAACACAATAAAGGCTACCACAAACGACAATTATCACAACAAAATATTGTTTTTATTATACAACAACGAGGATCACATCGTTATAATACACATGCGCACACATATCTCCATCGTACTGCTACTAATATACTATACACTACGCGTCAATCACAGCGACAATAATACACCATGTGTGCGCATTATAGGATAAAAACGCATTACACACATCACAATCCTTATTCTTGCCCTGCCCTCCCACATCGTATTTACCCTACAATTATTACATCGGTCTTTGCTTACCTACACTCACACATACATACATATACGTACGCAAGTATATGCACGCGAACTCGCCATACGTAGCGCCTATATATACTTCGTCTTATACGCTTCGACTAACTCCTTCTTTCGCTTCTATATACACATATATACGCCGCGTATAACAATGGAAAGGGAAGTGAAAGAGAAGGCTATACACATACCCATACACTGTGGCGCTACATGCATTAGAGGCGCAGGTTATTGCACGCTCACGCTCAACTCTCTCTCTTTCTCCCTTATACACCCCGATCGTTATTTATTCACTTATATGATAGTTAAAAATTATAGCTTCACAGGCGCGCGCGCGCGAGCTTCTACACTTTGCGCGAACACATTTTCCTTAACCTCAGCGAGCGTAAATTACTTATTTTGTCCTATGAGAATAACCGAGTATATGTCTGTGTGTATGTGTATATGAAGTGGAAAGAGGGGTGTTGTGTTGTCGTTATATCTGTGGAACGTGGGAAAACGCGGTAATTGTAATTCACGATTTGTGCGCTCGGTCGCCTCTTCTCTAGCTCCTCCTCTTTGCTATAGTGAGGAAGTAAATTGCTTTTTTCTTTGAAACAGCGTATGTAACAAGTTTCGTAATAGATTCATATTTCGCGCAGTAGCTACGTATAAGTGTTCATGTATATGTGTACGTGTATATATATATACGTATAGAGTCGATTTAAAGACGTGTGTGTGTGTGTGTGTGTGTATCGGTTATACAAAGGTATACAGTTGTACTCTTGGATTATATGTATAATACATATATATTATAGTTCGTCCACGATTTTTTGGCAGTCTCGCGTGTATTATATAATAATATAAATAATTTAAAAATTTTCTTTGCTTTTTAACGTTTTTTTAAATCTAATAATACATTGTAGGTATATAGATATACACTGTATAGCGTTATACATTAAGTTCGAAGGTAGTTATCGTATTGTTTATATATATATCCTTACCTAGTAAATATGGCGTTTATTTTTATGTAATATTTTATTGCTTAAAACAATAAAGAATATATATTATATGTATATATCACATGCCATATAATATGATAAACGCGTGGAATTACAAAAGATTTTACGAAAAGCAGTTCTAGAGTGGAGGTATGTAGAAAATCTATATAGAAAAAACAGCACTTTTTATCCTGTATGGCACTAAATCGTTTCCGTGTTTATCACGTCTCGACGATCGCATTATTGTTGTTGTTGTTGTTGTTGTATATGAATTAGCAATTGCTTTGAAAAACTTTGCAAGAAAAGTTTAAGTGATAAAGTGCCGCATGATGTATGGCTTTTACACAGCACAATTCATCAAACTTCAACGGCAAAGTATAATTTAATGTATAGAAAAATCTTTAATCGCACGTGTTGTACATATATCAAGGTATATGTACGCGCAAAGCTGAAAGAAAATCCTTTCGAAAAAGTATATACCGACGGTTCTCGCGTTCATAATACATATTATAATATATACGATAATTACCCGAATTACGACGTAAAATAAATCAATCTATGTTATATATATATATATATATATTTTTTTTTTTTTCTCAACAACACCTCGACACGAGTTATACGTACGATCACATGTTTTTTATTCTTCTTTTGCTTATAATACTCTTGGAATATGATACTGAACAGTGAGATTGTTTAGTTCTTCACATCAGCTGATATCTTGTCGAACTTGTAGACACGATACATGGGCGAGTAAGGCGACAGTTCACCATCGCTGTCTCCTTCGTCGCCTGTTGGATCGTCCTTATCCGGCTTCGAGGATCGATAGATCTGGCTTTTCTCGTACTGCTCCGCACAGGCTAATTAAATTAATTCAAAGTCAATTAGTCATTTCATGTCCTAAATACGCACGGTGGTTGTGTATAATTGATATCGTCTGCGGATGCAACGAACGTCGTTATATAGATCGCGTCGTTTCCTTTGTGCCTTGTATACGTATAATATTACGAGATTTGAATTTTCCCGGCGGAAATGTGTGTAATAAAATGTGGTTGAAATTTCAATGAAAAAAAAAAAAAAAAAATTTAATTTTAATGGAAAGTATACGCTAATTGATTTACTTTGGCGTGGATATAAATAAGGAAGCGTTATTTTAGAAATTTCTGGTCCTAGGAGAATTTAGTTTCCGCTTTGAAGTTAATTTTTATACATTATTTTATGGTTAAACTATTGAGCAGGATAAATACTTTTTCATGTTTTCTGGAAGTAGAATTAATTCTACTAATATCCAATTTTATAGAAAGGATGTATTTTTAGAGAAAATAAGGAAGGTTCCATAAATAAGAGGTTAAAGAAGTTCAACTGGTAATATATGTGAATTAAATTTTAGCATATTTGTTAAGGTGCAGCATGAAGCGAAATCTTAATCTGTATCTTTAAAATACGAAAACATACTGTAACATGTACAGAAAAGTTAATCATTTCTGATTACGCTTTTTTGTGCATTTATTATGAAATTCTTAGTAACTAAGTATAGACATATTTCTGACGCCCTCATAGATCGATAAATTGTGTCGGTTCCAAACGAGAAGAAATCAAAATTAAAAATTGAGTTTATTATAGGCACCCTATTACGATGTAAGTGTATAACAAGTATCCAATTAATATTAAATTTTTAAAAATGGAAGAAGCTAGAGCGGACTATACACCTTCCTTAAATAAATTGTGACATTCTCACTTAATATGTAAAACGGACTGTATGCAAAATTGCTTGATATCGCCCGCCATTATTAATAAATAACGATTCGTTTCGGGTCTGAAGTTACTTCGTTGCATTTCTCAGTAAAACAATACGGACAGATGATGGAAAACGTTCTAATTCCAATCCCGCGTCTCTGAATCTAGAACTATGATCACGTGTATCGTTTTGTATGAAAAGGTAGTTGACAGCTTGACAATGCTAGTATAAGGCGACTATATGACTGCGAGTGATGAATGTCCAATATTTAGACAAATCACTTTGAAATTCAAGTCAACTATAGACGACCACGACTTCGAGATTAAAATTGCTATCATGTGTCATATATCCACGCTTATACATTCGGAGAAGTAAATGAATAATGCCAAATTGAGAAGACAGTAGTTAAAAAAATGTAAATATAGAATAATATAAAAATGAATTTGAAAAATGAAATATATTTTTATTTTATTCAAGTACGATAATGTACATTAAATTCTTTTAACTATGCCATTTTTCAAATTCATTTTTAATTATTCCATACTTACATTTTTCTTAACTAGTGTGTCGATAATTTTGTCATTATTTATATACTTATTCTAATGTGTGAGCGTAGATTCTGTATACTGTTTAGTTGCTCTGGGTACTAATATTTTTAGGATTGATTAAATATTTCAATTACATCCATAGTTGTTTCCGTATATATTAACTTGCCTTGTTAACTAAATCTAAGAACAGTATAGGTATCCATTTTTGCTGAAGAAAAATTTGAAAACGTTTTTGCAACATTTCAAAAATGAATAAAGAGAATTTAAAATTTTATAAAAACTACTTCTGTATGTTACGATACACCTTATTTTTCAAAACAAATTCCTCTTTATAGTTCACAACCAGATGAACCTCTTCAAATTTCTTACTTTTATTATTTAATTTTTTCTATTCAACGATATTATAATTATATTGCTTCAGTGTTGTTCTAAAATTGTAGCAATATTCTTAAATATGTAATAATAATATAGTATTGCAACAATAATGTAGCAATATTAAAACATTATAATTACAATGTTATAAATACAATGTTATGCTAAGAATAATAACAAAAATCCAACCTATAAATATTAAAGAATTGAAAAAACTACCTTGCATCAATATCGTCTAAACGTTGCATACCCCCATATATTCACCCTTCGACCTATTTCACCTAACCAATCATGCATACTCACGCAGCAAAGTGGTAAATCCATTGCTCGGCTCTTCAGTAACCGCATCCTCGTAATTCCTCAACGGCACCGTACCAATTACGATCGTCGTTCTGATCTTGACGTTCTTCTGTAACATCCGATAGTACCACTCGCCAAGATCAACGCATGCTTCGACCTTGAGAGCATAACGTACATCGATTATACTACAATGGTTCATACCACTTGGTGGTATCGAAGGTACGTCAAATTCCTCCTTGTAAGTCTCTTGCTTCGGCGTGACCGGAAGCTCGATCTCAACGATGATTTCCTTGTGACGTCGAGACTTCTCCTTTGCATGGTATGTCACGACCTATGTGGGGGTTGGATCAGAGAACTTTGTATAATAGTTGAGAATAATGTGGGGTGAGGAAAGGTTAGGATAAGGATGTTGTAATAGTTAATGGGGAAAGGGTCGACGGTTGGGTTTTTTCGATTCTGTTATATATATATATATATATATAGAAGGAAGAGCTGAAGGTGTCGAGGGTAGTGTATATGGATATGTGTCTTCTTGTTTTCAATGTGTGTGTGTGTGTGTGTGTGTGTGTGTATATATATATATATATAGTTTGATATAAAGTTGGAAGATTGGGGAACTAAAGATATTCCTGTATGTGTATTAGATTACTAATATTTTTAATAATAATCGTTTTATCGATGTTGGAATATTATTCGGTTGACAGTGTTCTATAAACCATATAATACTTTGTTCTAAGGATTATAAATCATTTTTATGGCTTTCAATTTGAACAAGGCCAATAATACATTCTGTTATTTTATTAGCACTATATTACACATAACATTCAACTTTCAAGGGTCAGTAAACCGGATTACTTAGATTCTACAATTGTTACAAAGCTCTGGCAACTACACTACTGTACGAGCAAGTCTGCCATCTTTCGTTTGTATTCGACTCAGCGAAACTCAAATAAAACTATATACTACAGGAATGTGCCTTGGCTAACGTTAAAGTCAGTTCCTTGTCTTTTGTATAATACCACCAACGTAAAAATATTCAATTGCAAATAATAAAATAGTTTATTACCTTTTTCCTTTTTCATTACAATTATCATTATCTTATTTAACCATATCGATATAAGAAAATGAACAATTAAAGGTACGTTAAAATTAAACTAAATCAACGTTCAATCAACACGATCGTCATTAAAAGTGTAATTCCTTTCGATCAGCAAATTAAAATAACACCCATTAAATCAACGAACTGGCCACATCGTTTTCTATCAAGAACGTATACCTATACATATATACTCCCTCGATACTTTATAACTCTTACTCTTTCTCGTTTTTCCTCTCCTCCCTCGCGACTTATATACATAGGCATGCAACTGCATTTTAATAATTCCAACTTCCCTCATACCACAAAGCGCACGCTCTTTTCTCTCTCTCTCTCTCTCTCTTTCTCTCATTTTCTACTTCCTTCCTGCAGTTAGCAAATAATTACCTTCTTGAGGACGACGCGTATCTTGGCAACGCGTACGTTGGACTCGTTCCTGAGGCCGAGCTCGAGGGGTACAGTCTGCCCTGGTACAAAACCCCTCACCGGCAGTCCCAGTTCTATCCTCAAAGGTTCTCTCTGCCCGATGTACGTCTTTGACTGGCTCTCGCTAATGGGCAACTGTAGATACGCAGCAGCAGGAGCAGTAATAGCAGAAGATCATTTGCAATATGAGAGAAGAGATATTTTATATATGTATATACGTGCATATGTTTCTAATAGAAAGAATCATCGCATGTATACGTAAAAGACGGTTTTCACATCAGTAGTAAGCATAATTTTTCGAGACGCGAGTATAGATAGATGTGTATAGTTCGTTGAGCCTTATATTATGGAATTTATGCGCGTTTGCCCATGGGAATTTTTTGCGCGCTCCGACGGGCACGTAATATGCGCGGGCGTGCCTGTACGAGATAGAGAAAGAAATATAAAAGGGACGAGAGAACAGAGTAGAGGTGAAAAAATTTAGGTCGAATTTCATATATGTTATCGTCTTGGAAAAAAAAAAATTTATACACGTGAGAGATGTCTATGTTCTATCTGGGCGCAGAGGCGGTACGTACATGTCTGACCCAACCGTTACATTATCTACTTACCGCTACGTTAGATATGGCCTTTTCTCTATTTTTTTTTTTTTTTTTTTAAAGTAGATATTTTTAAAGTTCCGATAATACATGCCGATGTGATAGGGTTTAGAATAGTTTATGAAGTAGGTTAATTTTAAATTTTATATATATGGGGTGGAATGAAGGTGCGTTGATTAAAGAGGCTTATATATTTGAGTTATTGGGTTTATCTGTCTCGTGTAAACGTATTGACTTCTAGGATACAAAAACTGTTTCATTTTTACTGTGTACTTTAATTATTATAATTTAACTATATTTAAGAATTTTTTATTTTATATATGTATAATATAAACCCTGCTGGAAGTTAGTTTTCTTTAATCTTTATAACAGTACAATAAAAAAATATTTAGAATAGTTAACGATTTTTGCGTTCAGTACGTGTGTTCGGAAGTGTAATTACAATATTGTAAGCTTCTATAAATCAGGAATTAAAGCGAGATTGACGATATTTCATTATTTTTATCGAAATATTGTAATAAAACATTTTACTACGTGCTTTTTTTGAACAATGATTAAAAAAAAATGAACTTCGACAATTTATTTTGTTTTAATTTTTGTTTTTTAAAGTTTTAATATTCAAATTTCATTTCAGTATAGGCGTTGGTATATTGGAACGAAAAAATCGATACATGAATAGAATTCCTCAACAAGAAAATTACCGTAAAATTCAAATTAATTGAGGTAAAACAGAGTTTTCTGTAATTTTTTGGCACGACCGCTTCTCGGAAGAGCCTTATATATTCACGAGAGTGAAAATTGTAACACACCATATATGAACTTGTAGGGAATCAAAAATATTTTCGCTAAGAATTAATTCATTTGAAGTGTGTATGTATGTACGTATGTAATCGAGTTTATAGATTATTTCAAAGAATTTTTCACGGATCTCATCGAAATGTTGATCAAATATTCGGCTAATTATAGGGAGAACCCAGTTTCAATTTCAGATACATCCATTGTAAAACATAGAAATGCGAGAGCAAATAAAATTTGGGAATAATCGATTTTTAAGCATTGCCGTGTACTAACTAATTTTCACTGTAAATCCAATACAGGAATTTGTTAAAACAAATTAAAATACAGAGTTTATATGTAAATCATTTTTTGCTACGAGCAATATTTTACAATTTAACAGTAATAAATGGCTAAAAACGTGAAAAATTGATCATTTTTGGCTATAACTCCACAGGATTTGACTTTAGACAGAAACATTCAAGACAAAAATTGCAGATAATAATAATAAAAAACTTTTCTCTATTAAACATTTTTTTATACAATCAATTCCTATGAGCTAAGCTCCTAAAACTGATTTTAAACGGCTAATAACGCCCAAAGTGAACGATTGTTGTCAATAACCGCGCAGAATTTTAGTTTACACAAAGTTGTAGATAATAAAATAAAACTTTTTTTATTATTAATATTTCAAGTGATGTATTTTTTGCTCTGGTGAAAATATAAGATTATCCTGAGAAGTGCGGTCGTGCCTATAATGTAAAAACGCGCAGCAAGACACACAGGGGGTCACAGCCCCCCTAATTAAAACATATTTTCTATAACTATTTACTGTGATTCCAAAAAAAAAATAATATGTATAATGTAAAATTTTCCCGTACTTCTCTGTAAATTTTGCGTTTCGGAGATTTTACAATGATATTCAACAAAAATTGTAGTGATTTGCATTTTCTTTTTAGCCGAACAATAATTTTTACTAACCCTCCGTATAAATTTTACTGTAAATTAATGGTCAAGTTAGAAAAATTCAACCCGCATGTACAACTCTATTCAAAATTAGTATTTTTCATCACAAGGCCAAGTTACAAACTATTTTCTAATATTATATTCGAAAAATTCCATGTTACGAATTATCCATGAACTCGAACGTCACGTCCAAAACATAACTACTAAAATCAAATATAACGACACCAATATTAACAAAACTATTCATCATCTAATTAAACCTCTAAATAACTATCTTCCAACAGCTTGAATTTCTGTTTTACAATTCTCATCACAACAATAATCACAGTTAGAAAAAAAAACATTACCATAATAAACCCTCTCGTACTACCCTCATTCTTCCTGCTCAACAAGAAACCAGTGCTAGGCTAAACTATAAGCCCGCGGGGCGTACATCATTTTCTCGAAATAATACACCAAATGAGTTCAAAGCAACCGCAACCTATACAATATCACCAGCCCTGGCTTTTAACCTCATCTTCATAAAAGCGATATCCGAACCATATTAAACCCACCGTGAATGCACGAACATTCGTATAATATACTAAAACAACCCAACAGCACGTCATTCCTCGCGACTGATCCCCGCATATTATAGGTATACAATGCATTCAAAAAAAGTCTATCACTTACCGGAGCAAGTGAATCCTTATTAAGATCGTTAACGGACACCAAAGTGAACGGTACGATAGCACTGAGCAGAGTGGTATCCTTGTCTATGACGAGACTTGCTCTTATAGAGTACCTTATCCTACCGTACAATCCTTCGAAGCTACAAGGCACCTTCTCCGGTAGCTTCAAACTAAACGGATAGACACCACTGGCCAACGCGTTCCTCGACTCGCCGTCTGTGTACACAAAAGCCCGGTTGACAGTGACGCATAGATCTCACGCTAATGTATTAGGAAGACGTGTATGTGTGTATATGTATATAACGTATACTCACCGCCAGCAAGATAAGGCTCCAGGTATACGTAGCTCTCCTCAGCAGAGTAACGTCGGCGGATGCCAACCGATCGATCGGTAAAGTGAACGCGCGCTTCGCCCTTGCACCTGATCCGTAGTCCTGCGTGAGAGGTGTGAGAAGCTTAACGATCAGTCATGATATCGTTGCTACTACTACTACTACTGGGAGGAAGAGGAAGAGGGAAGAGAGATAAGGGGTGGAGGGACCATTGGCAAATACGCGATTTCAGTGTGTCATCAATTTCGTGGCGAGCGCGTCGTCGCGTTGCGATGTGGCAAGGAAGATTCATTTCGAGGAAGGGGTGCGTTATAGATTGGGTATAGAGGTGAGGTCGAACGGTGGAGGAAAAGGAAGTTCAATTGTTAAGGTGTAGAAGGTAGTTGAGATAGTTTCTTTTTAGTTTTATATTACGGATTGATGATTTTTACAGGAACGATGTCGATTATATTAGTTTTATGAATGCTACCGACAAATTGATGATTTTTTTGCAGGCCATTGAAGGATGAGAATAATAACGGAGGTTTGATATTCCACGTATATTTGAAGTATTAATTAACAAAGTCGAAAGTGTGACATTTTATTCATTCGGAATAAATAAATTTTACGTTAAAAATGTGGAAGGAAAGAGCAATAAATCAAATAATAAATATCATTTTAACTTTTTATATATACGTAAAAATATCGTTGGACAATTTTCTCCGAAAAAACAATCCGAAAATAGCTTTTTGGTCTTCTCCGCATCAGTTTAGCGTGAAATTCAACATAACCCACTGATTTTACAACGAATCTCCCTACAACTCTCGACGCGATGGATTCCAAACCAACAACTACTTTGACGTAGGTATATACGCATCGTTTTTAGCTCTCACTCGTGCCGCGCATACACACAAAAACGTTACTATCAATATAATTTCTCGGTACTACGAATTTCCCTGTGTACGCGCGTAACTTCTGCACTGCGCATTTTTTCGTCCCCTAGCTCACATAAATCAGTGTATGAATTTTGCTACATCCCTCGACTAATAACCCAAAAAGTTACATACGCACGTACTCGGAATTCTCTGATCCGCTTTGTGTCCCCTTCTCTCTTTCTATACACATTCAGCTCTACGCATATATATATAGAACCCAGAAGCTTTCTAACTCAAAATTCATCATGTATAACGTACCCTTCATCGCGTGTTTTAATCAATCCCCTCTCTGTCTCCCTCCCTCTCCCTCTCTTTCTCTCGTGCTCTCTTGACTATGTAATCCATTGCGTTCGTTGTAAACACACACACACACACATACTACACATTCTCTCTATAACACCCACAAGCGTATACGGCAGCATTTAATTAGAAAATTATTTCGAACCCAGCCTAGCGCGTATTAGGATTCATTACAGCCGTATTAATCTCAACCATTCATTACGAGGAAATCGAATCACTGCAGTATATACCACCTCTCACGAAACTATTGCAAGAAGGAAAATTCCGGACGCTACTCGCGTCATTGATTCTAGCAATGGTATGCGCGCGCGCGATGGCATGGCTGCAAGGATCGTAATAGCCTAGAGTGTGTGGAAGGGAATCGACATCCCACAAGTGTTCGTTTTTGGAAGAGGCAGACAGACAGAGAGCGAAAGAGATTAAAGGTATTAGAAATGGGATTAGAACTTTTTTGGGTTAATGTAATTATGGTTTCGGTAAGGAAGCCAATTTTTGATAGAACGTTTTTTAAAAGTTTGAAAAAACTGTATAGAAGGTTATAACAGCGTTAGAAAAGTTTGGAAAAAATTAAGGTAAGCTTGGGAAACGTTAATAATTTTTCTTTTTAATATTTCAACAAATTTTTAACTTATAAAAAATATTGTATATCCTCCGCTCATACATCCTTAGTTTCGTACTTTACAAGTATTATCATAAATATTAAAATATACCACCGTTTGAAACATATACTATTATGAATTGGGGAGTTCGGCGTTGTATCATCAAAGGGCGCGGTAACACTCTGAAAGTAAGTATATAGCATAAACGTTTTACAAAAACTAAGCCGACGAAAACTTTTCCACACTTCTTCTAAACGTAATTTTTTTAAACGATTATTACTCTAAAACTATATCAGACATTCGAAATAAGAGTTGGTGTAAATGCACCAGTGGATGAAAAAACGTCTCCACTACACACATTATTCCTGTTATCGTTCGAGAACAAATAAAAAAGAATTTTGTTTCTTTGAAAAAATATTGAAAAAAATTTTTTTTTAATCCGAAAAGCTGAAAAGTTTTTGCAAATAAATGAAATATGTTCTTGGAAAACAAATATATTAAAATCAAATGTTTAACTTCAAATATCTGTAATTGTAACGAACCGTAAAAATCTCCATAAAAAACGAAGAGAATAAAGCTTTGTCCAACCAGAATCGGTTAAATTCGTCTCGTGATATAGGCCGAATACACGCATCACCTACACAACAAAAAAGAATTTCTCAAAATCGACGACTTGGAGCATAGATATAGCCTTAAAACACATGTTTTAGAACATATTTCGTTTCAAATAAATTTGGAAACTTTTCAATAATAATTGAGGTTGTCGGAAAAAAACATTTTACCGAATTGAATTATTCAAGGACCATCGGCGCGCAATTAAAATGAAAAGAATTTCGTTGTCCAGAGAATTTTATCACGTGTAATTCGATTATACCACATTACTATTAAATTATTCATTGAAGCTTTTAACCTGATATTTTTAAGTTCAAATTCCTTTTTTTTTCTCTACCTCAAAAACACCAATACCTCTCGTAAAAACGACAACAACAACACTAAACTATCCCAACTTTTTCACGACTTTCTCTTAAAAACAGTCCAACATACGTTACAACATATATCCATCTCTAAAACAATCGATATACAATCCAAAATAAAAATTACCGACCTAATAACCACGCTGAACCGTAAATTGAAGAGTCAAATACTATAACGATCCTCCTCACGTTTCACCTGTACCTACACCAAACTCGCAAACATAAACACTCCTTCAAACAAAAATTCACAACATCGCGCGCGTCGTACTTGATACTCGATCCATATTACTATATACCCTTCATCATAATTACATCCACACATACACACATATGCCAGAATACGAGAGAGTATAACGCAGGGGCCGAGGAATTTAATCACACGGCAACGGTGGCGCCGGCGAAAGCTCTCTCTCTAGACTATTATATAGTTCCACACGCGCGCGCGACCTTCGAGACCTTAACCCGTTCATCCCCCTTGGGTCTCATATTCGATATCTCTCTCTCTCTCTCTCTCACGGCTCTATACGCTTCTCTCCTACTATACATGGCGTCAAATAGATCGTTTTAAAGCTGATGCGCGTCTATAAGTATAATAACGTGTGAAAATCGATATGACACATACGTGAGTGTCTACACAACGACGACAGTGGCATATTTTAAACTATGCCGAGTTGTTATTTATTTACAGTTTACGTCGGGTAAAAGTAGAGCTACCATCATGCATTAATGTATAATGGTAGTTAAAGCCACGTGGCTTTCTTTGTGTATGGTATGTAAAGCCGTACATAAACCGCGCTATATATACTTCAATCGTCGCTGCTTAATCGTCGATTAGGGTTCGAGAAATCATATAGGTAGTGAATTGATCCGATCGTTTGAACAAGTTTATATATTCAATTCAACGATGAACCTTGATTTGATTCTATAGTAAATAATCATCATTGCGGTAACTTTTTATTATATACGCGTTGAATATGGCACGCGGTACTATATATCTTTATATTAACATTGAAAAACCAAAATATAATATTGTTTACCAAGAGTTTCGATCGGCTTGGCAAGGTCCAGGACGACCTTCCCGGTGACGGTTTGCCCTCCAACAAACACACCGTCCTGGTTATCAAGCGTGACCTCCATTCTTTCAAGTCCATAGCTATATATAAACCGTCGAACAGCAAACTTTACATTAAAAAAAAAAAAAAAAAACAATAACAGACCACGTCACTATATATATATACAACATGCGTCACGCACCTCGCTGGATCGGCCGCCGTAGCATCAGCGCCTATCTCGTCGTCGTTCCTCATCCTTCTTCTATAACCAACCTGTACTATGATAACTTCTTACTCGCACTTTTCTTCCTTTTTTTTACTTTAAATATATCATACACTTATAGCTAACGCAGCAATAACAGCAGCAACAATCACGCACTTGCCAAAGAACAACTATCTCGCTCACTCACTCTCTAACGCTAGGCGAGCAAATACTATACAGAAAGACAGACAGACAGACACAGGCATATAGACGGACATATAGACATCGTATCCGAAATCGCGCACGCGCGGCGTTCGCCAATATTCCACCGGCGACATCGAGTCGCGACGACGCTCGGCGTCGGAGTCGCCGGGGACGCAAGAGAGAGAGAGAGAGAGTGAGATCGACTCATTCCCGCGCCGCCCGCGCGTAAAAGCTTACTATGTATGTATGTATATATGTATAGTGTATACGTCGCCAGCACGACGACGGGGCGCTATTACGACGAGTGGCGGGGTTGTGTGTATATGTATATGTATGTGCGATCTTGTATGCAAGATATGTATATATATGTGTAATAGGGGAGCGAGTAGCGCGGGCCTATAACAAACAATTTTGTTTTTCTCGACTGGATTTCGGTCGGGGGCGAGTCCGAGGTTTTGAGGTCACTAAGAGGGGGAGGAGGTTACTAGGGCTGAGTAATGGGGTTGTGAAAAGTTGCCGGGATAATGTGCGTGGTTTTATTTTTACTCGTCGCGTTTCGTGCGGCCCTGAGATAATGATGTATGTGAATTGTGTAAGTATATAGATAATGAAAATATTGGGTTATGGTGGGTTAGTGGTAGTGCGGTGTATTAGGTAAAAATATTTAGGTTTAGTAATTATTCTTTAGGAGCAGTGCTTCGACGATTTGCTGTGAAATTTAAATCAATTCAATAATTTTACGATTCTGAAATTGAATTTTCAAATATAATTGTTTTATCGATGTGTTTTTTTATTGGAAATCACATATTCAGAGAAGCCAGATGATCGACTTACGTATTTTAAGATCTTAGCATTTTAAAATCGGCAATATATCGACTTGTAAAGTAAGATATGTGTATGGTATTTGAAACTCTTCAAGTAAAGAAAACTGATTGTTACAGTATTTATGATACCATCAAATATGTTTGATGTCGAATAATCGTAAAGAGCTTATTATATATGCTTGGATTAAAAGTCTAATAGTGAAATTCGATACTTTAGACAGTAGTTGACATGTTATATTTAGAAATATGATATTTTTAATTCAAAATTTTGATACTCTGTACAACCTATGAAAAGTAGAATTTTCCTTTTATTAAAGAGAAATCGGCGTTCTAATTTTAAATGTCAATTTGTTTTTAGTATAAATAAAATTCATTTTACTTTGTTTGTTTACTAATTGAATCATATTCTAATACAAGTGACCTAACTAATATAAAAAATAGTTAAATTACCTTCATTTTTTCCAGTTCGTACATGGAATGCCGTAAAATTAAACAAATTTTAACAGCGAGTAGTACTTCAAAATTTATTGTGCTATTGTAACATTCTGACTCTTACTAAAAATGATTTCTATTTAATTTACATGTTCACTAGTATTTATAGCAGTTAGTAAAATTTAACAATCAACTACAATATTTGTCACGATAGCATATTACCATTTCGATATCAAAATACAGGGTAATAAGAGTAATGGAACATGAACGATAAAGAAAACAAAAGTTCTGTACCATAATATAATAAAAAAAAATATTTACAATCATAGCAGCTTACAATCATAATAGCGAAAACACCAATTCTCGCAGCAGACGAATAAATAAAATAATTATCTTAATAATCCGAGACACAATCATCTTATACAACAGAAGTACTTACAATTCACCATTTTTTCAGTTCCCCGACATCTCCAACTTTTATATCAACAACAAAGAGCAAAATGAAAATTATGAAATTTTAATGAACCAAAATATAAGACGAAACTTTCGTGTACTCGAGAACCAGCACGCGCACTACACAAGCAATGTATTTCTTTTTTAATCGTCGCGCTCGCGCGCTCCTCTCGAAGTTGCACATCGTTATAAATTCTAATTTGCCGGAACTTTGCGACCCTTTATATATACCTCAGCTCCATAAAATTCTGCTGCTATACCATTGCTTCCTCGTCCCTGGAGGCGTTTTAAAATTTTATTTATCGGCTACGCCATGAAAAAAAAAAAAAAAAAACGAGGACAAGACATTTTTCAACTTTTAAGTGAACCCATTCGGAAGATAACATTTGGAGCTTTCAGCAGTAGGAAAGCCGCCGAAGGAAATATTGTTCTAGAAATTTTCGTAAACGGACGAAAGCGAGTGAAGAAGTTAAAAGCTAGTTTTGAGGTACATGATGTATAGGCGTACGCTAAGTCTTGAAGGTATAACCCACTGCTGTTTTTCAAAAAGAGTATGCATACTTTATATTTAAAGAGCGTTTATATACGACTACACTGTTAAAAAAATGCTGAAATTTAATGTACATTCTGAAAAAAAAGTACATTAAATTTCATTTTTTTGTACATTAAATATATATTCATGCAATTTTACCTAAAATTTAATAAATTTTTAAGTAAATTTCATGTACTATTATAAAATTTAATGTTAGTATAGTTGATATTTCATGTAAGAGTAAATGAAAATATAGTTCTACATT
>JAYJLV010118882.1:0-10715 GCA_036873485.1 Torymus texanus | reverse complement strand
GAGAGAGAGAGAGAGAGAGAGAGAGAGAGAGAGAGAGAGAGAGAGAGAGAGAGAGAGAGAGAGAGAGAGAGATGGAGGGTAGCGATTAAGTGGGAGTCTATTAATTTCATAAACACGCCGTCGGGCTTGGGCGCGCACGCGCATAAGCCGCCTCTACACTCCGCGCGCCTCCGCTATATCGAATCTCTCTCTCTCTCTCTTGTGAGTGCGCCCGCGCAGCATAAACCTCCGCAACTTCTTCGTCCTCGTGGAGCGCGCACGATAAGGAAAGAGGAGAGAGAGTGGGGGGGAGGGGGGAAGAAAAAACGGGCTGCATCCTTTGGGCTGCTGGAAAAACTTTTGCGTCCCTCTTTCACTCTCCGACATCGCCGTTAATCGGAGCCTCTGGCGCGCGCAGCGCTACTCGATCGCGATAATCCAACGCGTTCTCACGACGACGTCGTCGTCGTCGTCGTCCGCCTCCTCCTTCTCCTTCTCTTCGTCCTTTTCGTCGTCGTACCACGAGAGAAGAATGAAGTAGACCTGGGCTCGCTCTCGCGTACCCATAAAGTTATTTTTAATCCGCTGCTGGTATACCGTTAAACGCCGAGGACGCTAGAGCGAAAGAGAGAGAGAGAGAGAGAGAGAGAGAGAGAGGAGAAGGTGTACGTAAACGGAACCTTCTTCTTCGGAGACCCTTTCGCGTTTATACTACGTCACTCGAACGAGTAGCGCACGCGAAAGCCCTCGAAACTTGCACCGTCGAATCTACACGATGTGTATATATATATGTATATATATATATATGTGTATAAATGTGTGCTCGCATGTATGCGTACGTGTGTGTATACACGCGTCGGGGGCAAACGAGTTTGCGGGCAAAAGTTTACAAAAAACGTGCGCTTGAGTTTTTCAAACTCGTGGTCTATATGCCCCTCCTCGAACAAGGCTAACTTTTTTACTCTTCCTCTCTCTCTCTCTCTCTCTCTCTCTCTCGTTCTATCTTGCTTTCTCTATCTCACTCCCTCTTAGCAAAATGCATCAGGCGCTTGCCAGCAGGAGCTAGCGAACAGTGTCAGAGGGGCCGTGGATGTGGGTCTACATTTGACTGTCAAGAAAATTAAGTTTGTGTTATCATAAGTTATGATTATTAAGTTATTATAAATGCAAAATTAATTTGCGGAAAGTTCATATGCATATAGATTATATCATTACAGTTGTGAATTGAGCTTTAAATTTATTTCTATAATGTATTACTGGCTCTCGTGACGCAAGCGGCTGACAAGCTTGCATAGCTTATCTTAACATCATACTTACTACGAGATCGTCAGGCCTCCGAATCACGATTTACATTGAATTTTTAGGATATGAATAACTTTTGATATAAAAATAGGAATAAAGTTCCAATATTAGGTCCTAAGTCCCACAAAAATTAAATGTCTTGAGATATACAGCTTTTCTTTGAAAAAAAGACTTGAAAAATCCTGATTATGATGCGGAAATCATTTAATCTTATTAACCTTGGTGGAAATCAAAACCATTTTATAGCTAATAAATGACCATGTTTACTAGTACTGGATATAAAATGGGAAGTTCTATTGTCCAGTTTTTAGCTCCCGATAAAACGCCTTTTCTCCCGTTATTTGGCCATTCAATGAATTGAGAGGTAGAGCGAGTTTTTCGAAGACAAGCACAAGCTTATTCTTGAGTATTTTAAAGGTATTAAAACTGATCAATTTCTTCAGTCTGAAAATGGCTAGCAGAAGGCTTCCTATTATGACAAAGAGTGAGAGAGACAAAATCAGATGGAGAAATAAAAGTTTTGCTGAATTATTCATAGAATAAGTACAGCAAATGATTTATTATAGTAGTTAATGTTATTTATTTATATTTTTGTAAGCCATCCAATGACCTTTAATGCTCTTTCATCAAAGATAAAACTAGTAAGTAAATCAAATACGAATATTTTGTTATTACGTCTGTCCAAGAACTGGGCATATAATGGAAAAAAATAGTTTCATCCAAGCGATTAATTAGCCTGTTTGACCGAAGTACGTGATCTATTCCCTCTTCTACTTAGGGCGAATCAAAGCTCAACGATTGCGTATATGAAACGCTAGGAAAAGTAAGCACATTATTCAGGTTAATACGGATCTGGCTTTATACGGAATATTTCAGTATTTCAAAAACCAGTTCAAAAGTTTCAGTTAACATGGTATTAACGAACTCGCGATTGCCGTGATGAATACCCGGACTGCCCTAGTTGAATGTCTAAAGTAATATTGCATACCGCTCAATATTAGACGTTTGCTTTCATTTCAGAATTTTAAAATGCATAGCGAATATATCTGGGAGAATCAAGGTAGATTAAGTTTATAGTGCAAGAAGTTCATTCAACTTTAATAATCTAAAGCCGACTGTTAAGCGGAAATACAGCAGGCCCGATTGACATAGTTTAAAATAGATTAAATAATTGAATTGTAGAAGTATTAACCTCAATTTTGAATCCTATATTAACTAATAAAAAATATTCCGGTTGACTCTGTGTGTGTGTGTGTGTGTGTGTTACGTCACACGTTGTTTTACGTCAGACAGATTTAATTTCCAACTGTGAAATAAACTACACTATAAATGTGAAAAAAATGAGATATTTAGTAAAAAAAAAATTAATAATATAAAAATTGCTATTGGTGTCCACGTAGGCGGCGACGCCTTTCGAAAATATGTGCGGGAGGACTTCACTAAAAGTATAATATAACAATAAAATCTGTGTTTCCTGGTATTAATAAAACTTCAATATTCCAACTAATATTCAATACGATTTTGCTGCGGATTTTTTGGACATTAATTAGAGATAAAATCCTATCCTTTTCAAAATATTCAATTTTCCATACCAATATTTTATAGGACATTACCATGTAAAGCTTTCTGATCCAAAAAGAGAATTTTAGTTTTTATGAAGTTTTGATTCATTTAAATATACTGTAAAAAAATTTCTTAACACGTTAGTAAATAAACGATTATATGTCCAACTGTCAAATGCACTCCGGGATATTCCTATATCGAAATAATACTCGTGCCTGCTGTTTTTTTGCAAAACAAAAGAAAAAAAAAACCAAATATCAATGTATTTTTATATCTTTTTTTTCGATGCTTACAGTCATATCCACGATGCCCATCAAAATAGGCAATAGCTAATGCAACCTCTATTCTTAAGCTGCAGAGGTACGCGTATACGCGAGCGAGGCCACAAATCGAAGAGCAACTAGCGCAATTCTGAGTGGTAATCCAAGCGCGTTCCGCATAGAGCCTCGAAGCGCCATGAAGCACGATTACGCGGCGTCTTCTTACCGTTTCCAATTTGCTAAACAGCCCGCCGCCGCTGCCGCCGCCGCCACTGCGCTGCTCCTCTAGCATCAATGATAAACGCTCGACGTAGCAATCGTCTCTCATCCCCTCGCTGTCCCGTCGCAATGTTGCGCACAGCTGTGTCTACGCGCGCGCGCGTGTGTGTGTGTGTGTGTGTGTGTCTGTGTGTTACCGGGTATATGTGCACGCAAGCGCGCGCGCACACGCGGATGTGAGCGATATATTTTTTTCGTCCTAGAAACGTTCCGCACCGGGTGGGGCAGAGAGCAGATCGCTCGATATGACTCACGTCGTACGTACACATATGTGTGTGTATATATATATATAACATATGTACATATATGCAGTGCGCATACGTGATGTGTGTCTGCGTTTGTGTGTGTGTGTGTGTGCACTACCAGGAAGAGCTGTGCATTAATACTTGCCTATATAAGGCTATGCGGTAGTAAATAGGGCAGAGTAAGAGAGAGAGAGAGAGAGAGAGAGAGAGAGAGAGAGGGTGGGAGTCGGTGGTGGGAATACGCGGAAATATATAGCGAAATGACTTGAGTTTTCTCACACGGCGGGCTCTTTACACGTGCGCGCACATGCAAACCCACACACACACACATACGTATGTACTTACGAACACGCATACACCTATAAGGCGGTGGCGAAGAAGGTCCTTTACTTTCCTTTCACGATGATAGGGAAAGGCATGCCTCGGCTGCTCTCTGCGGCTCGTGCGCGTACGACACACTCGGCATACCATTATATGCCTATCCAGGCACTACCGCCGCTCGCATTCCTCATTTTCTATTCCGCCTCTCTCCTTTGGGCCATACGCTTCAGCCCCTACCGAGTGACTCGAGCAGCATCCCGCACTGCGCGCGTGTAGTCGAATCCTTTACCCGCTTTTACACCTCCCGTTCCCTCTCCCTTGCCTGGCCATTTTCCTTCTTATTTTCTCTCCATTCGCGACGACGACGACGACAATCTCTTTTCGGGATTTTCCCCACATCTCTCTCTCTCTCTCTCTCTCTCTCTCTACTGTACGGATTATACTGCATGAACGTACACGCGCAGCTCCGGCCGGGATTGCACCGACAATTTATGCAGGCAATTTTTTATACAGCCATCTCTCTCGTCGTCCCAACGTATGCGTATGGGTCAACTGCGCGGCGATATAGCAGTCCCCGTCGTGTTCCTTGTCGTCGGTCTGGTAGGAATTGTGGTTGTGGTAGTACCAGGGCGTTAGCTCTGCAAAAAGGGCGAGAGAGAGAGAGAGAGAAATGGAGGAGCGCAATCACAGGCTGCCTAACCACAACCCGTATAAAAATATACCGTATACGCAACGACGGTCGCTGTGGCTAGTTAATATTTTTACCACGTACATATATGCGTAATCTGCCGTGACCCCTAATAGGCCTACCCGTGATACCTTTTTCGCTCGGCGTCACGCGCTTATACATATATATACACACATACACACAAAGACCGCGTCGGCGTGAATATGCTGGATGGGCATACCAGGAGAGCGCGCACGCGTGTGCTTAATAATACCACGGCCAGGCTGCGTAAGCGCACCCTCGGGGGAATTAATTGCTGACGCTGACCGGTGCTACTGCCCTCCATCGGTCACATACGCGTTAAATTACTTTATATATAGAAAGAGAGAAGGAGGAAAAATGTTTTTATTTAATTGGAATCATATTTTTTACTGGCACAAGCGAGGTGAAAGGAATTTTTTTTCAAAGCGGAGAGATTTTTGGAAATATTCCAGTTTTCTTTTTGTAGTTGAGCTTTGTTAATAAATTATTACTGCGTTAATATTTACCTGGTTCGTTAGATTTGTGAATGAGAAAAATTGTAAAAAATTGCGTGTAATATGGTTTTATGATAGCAGGATAATTTTACAATTTTCTACAAGAGAATCCAGTGAAATTTAATGTTATTATTGTCTAACCGTTTTTATTATCTCTAACAGTGTGGTTCTACTAATAAATATTACTCTCATGATGTTCCACTGTACCCTCTCTCACGCCTTCTTCTTCGAATACCAAGAAAATTGTAATTCACTTCGCAAACATATGAATCGCCCCGAGCTCTAGCGTGCGCGACGATTTTTCATTTAGTAAACGCAGCATTTCCTCGCAAAAAAAAAAAAAAAAAAAAATAGGAGCTACAAAGACGCAAAAGTAGAGGAGCAAGAAGCATATAGCAACACAGAAAAAAAGGCCGTGAGAGGAAAGAAACCGTATTTATGTATTCAAATGGGAATCCAAAGTCTCAGCTGACACTCGTGGGCGTCGGCAATTTTGCAGCCGAGACAGAAGAATAACCTCGCGTCTGGCGGAAAAGGTTAACACGACAAGAGAGAGTTTTACCAGCTCGGGAGACACGAGAGTGAGAGAGAGAAAGAGAGAGAGAGAAAGGCACTACATACACATATACATCTGCGACTCGGTTTTTCGAGCGAAGAAGAAGGAGCAGCAGGTGCATATTATTCACGTCGCGACCGGATGGATCTCGCGCGAATTCATAAAGCGGTCTTTTGTACCGATACCTCGGGGGACCATGTCGGCACGCTCTTTATGGTAATTTCTTTGCTCGCAGAAAGAGAGAGAAAGAGAGAGAGAGAGAGAGAGGGGGAGAGAGCGAGACTTATGAAACCAAACGCCAGCCCGCGTTCCCATTCTTGTTTTATTAAGAAAAAGCCACAGTAGCGGCGGTCCCTTGCAAAGACGGTTAACATTAATAAACGTGAAAAGGATAAAAAGGGAGGAGAGGATTGTTGAAAAAACGAGGAAAGGGATGAAGGTGAAGAGGGAGAAAAGTTCGCTCTTTCTCTCCCTCCCTCCCTCGCGCGCTCTAGCTCTGTGTGCGTCGTTTCACGGCGCTTTATCTACGAGAGAAGAGAGAAAGAGAGAGAGAGAGAAAGAAAGTCCCGCGCAGAAAAAGTCCTCGAGAACGTCAAGGAGTCTTATCTCTCTTTTCGGTGTAGAAACACGACAGAAAGAAGAAGTAGAAGAAGAAGAAGAAGAGGAAGAAAGAAGGAACAAGAGAGCGACATGGTACTCTGGCTCTCCTCCCTCCCTCTTGTTCTCTTTCACGCGCAGTACAATACACGCGGAGACGCGAGTTTACTTAACGTCGCGCGACAATGCCGCTATACTAATTCCACGCTCGACCGCAAGCCATGGGCAGGCAAGCAGGCAACGAGGCAGCCAAGCACTAGCTATGTGTATGTATGTATATATATATATATATATATATACACACACACACACACACACACACACACGCGAGCGCGTGCGACGCTATTATGGTCCATTTGCGCCAGGCTGGCGCACAAGTGCGAAGTACTTCCTAGGTGCTTTGTTCTCGATAACGAGGCTAAAGCGGCCCGCGTGCACACGCGCTTGGAGACATTTATTATTTCGCACCGGCACGCGCGCGCGCACGGCAATAATGGACTGTTACAATGAAATCCGTAGTATAAGCCACGAGGAAGAAGAAAGAGAGGTAGAATGGTTTATGTGTAAATTGTGCGTGGGTATATTCAAGGATACCTGAAGAAGTCTACGTAAGTGCCAAAAATCGCGAGCGTATATATAAGAAAAACGCTAAAATCTTTACGTCCATATATATACCACGCGAGAATTCCACGGCCGATCTCATTCCTTCGAGTAGCCTCCTCTCAGCCAAGTCTTATTCTTTATACTAGTAGCACCCGTGTGGACTTAACTATACGATTTAACTATATACGAAATATTTGCGTCTCTCTTGCTCGCAGGATTATACGAAATAAAGGGCAATAGGAGGGAGGTGCGGAACAAAGGGGCGAGGCGATGCTACTACTACTGCTGCTGCTGTACAGAACGGTGCAGCGTGAAAACAATGCACTTTCGACGCAAAACCGCGGGAAGTTTCTTTTACGTTCAAAGCTACATATATATATATATAGAGGTACACACACACATATGAGTGTCTATATGGGAGAGTAAACACGGGCGCATTCGATATTCCGGTGCGCGTTGCTCGTGAATCACAGGCGTGTGGAGCAGTAGAGAGCGAGCGCAGAGGCTTTATTATGCGACACGCAGGCTGACCTCGGCCGCCCTTTTTGTGGGTTACTTGTTTCCAGACTATTATCCCGCGACTACTATACTCCTGTGCGCGCAACCCTGCCGCTACCGCCGTCGACGCTGCTCCCAGGGAATTCATAATAACCGCGCGAGTGCGCGCGATGCCGCCGCGATACGATGCTGAGGCACGTTCTCTCTCTCTCTCTCTCTCTCTCTTGCTCTCTCTCTCTCTCTCGTGTGCAGCACGACGACACGACACGGCGCGCGAGCGCGCAATCGTCAGACCGCGAAACACCGGAACAGCCGACAAAGTCGGCCCTTGCAAAAGCGGCGGCAGCCGCCTCCTACTATCTACAACAACTGTGTATACACGACGCCGGTGGTTGGGATAAATATCCGAGCTGCGCAATTAAGATTCGCGTATTAGAGACAGAGAACGCGCATGTGTATGTCTTTCTATGCTGAGCAAAAAAAATGGTAGGGAAAGAGGAGAGGAGAAGAGGCTTGTAGGAGGAAGAGAAGAGGATTGATAATGCCGCTGCAGTAGTCGTAACGTCGTTCTGCTTGATTTGTCGTGTTTCTACTGCTGTTGCTGCTGCTGTTGCTGATGCTGCTTTGCGGCCAGCGCAACAGCGACTGGTTATTATAATTAGGCCGTAAATTATACAGCTGACTGACTGCTCTGGCGATGTGTAAATAGGTTTGGCTCTTTTACTTTTTCTCTCTCTCTCTCTCTCTCTCTCTCTCTCCCTCTTTCTCTCTTTGGAATCACCGTGCTGAATTTATAGCTCATAATACGGTGCGTAATGATTTTTTCACGACGGATGAACACATATACACGCGCACGCGGGCATGTATTATAACCCCCGCAGGGGGTAGTAGCTGCGTATTTAGGACGCGAATGTGCGACTTCATATATAAAAGCTATACGCACATGTATAATATATATATACACACAGAGGGAGAGATACCGTGTGTGGATTTTAATTCCAACCGTAAAGCGAGTTTGCGGTAATTAGTTTTTCATTGCGCTTGTTTGGTTTCATTAGCGATCTCGCTGTTGTTGTTGTTTTCTCTCTCTCTCTCTCTCTCTCTCTCTCTCTCTCTCTCTGTCTTCTTTTCTTTCATTGTGCGCTGTCTCGCGTAAACCGATAAAACCGTCGTCGCATTATTATATTTTATTGAAATTTCACAAGGGAATGCGCTCCCGCGATTATATGTGCGTTTATAATATCACTTAATGCTAGGCTCGACTGTGAGAGTTGCGTAATATTCGCGTCTCTCTTGCGTCGTAGCGTTGCGTCTCATACAATTTTCAAGCTCAATTGTGCTAGGGGTATTATAATTTCAAATATATATACACACACACACACACACACACACGCATAGGCGTAACTTGACTGATAGCTATAATCTGATTGAATTAGTGTGCAAGGTAATTGTGCGTCATGCGGCGAAGAAAGAATGGAAGAATGCTCGCGCTCCGTACGAGATGTACCGCTATATTTAAATGAGTTTTTATAAACAAGTCGGCATTCTTCATTATTCAGGTAATCTCATCAACCTGTAGAGAGCAGCTGTTAACATTGAAAATAAATCTTTGAAAATGTTCAGATAATTTTTGCATGCCTCACTCCGCAAAGGATATAAAGACAAAAATTTAAACAAAATAAAATGCGAATATGGAGCTACAGATATTATTTAAATCGGAAAAAGAAGAAATTTAAATCAAATATTGCACCATTACTCTTACTTGGAACTTTAAAAAACCAAGATAAATTTTTTTATACTATATACCGCGTTTTCAGTGTGTTAAGTAGAATGAGTTTTTCACAACAAGACTGTTATGCACACATACGTGCACACTCAGACAAATAATATTTTTTACATATATATTGTGTGCACATCCATATTATGTATACACGCTTTGCTTTTGTCTGTACCTCATTCGTGAGATGGGGATTAAAATAATTGATTGAAATAATTAAAAGATTAAACAGGTCGTATATTGGAACGGTTCATAATCATGTTTCGTGAAAAACCTCTTTTAATGTAGTATATAGTATAGTATTTCATTTATTGTAATAAAGTGATTTACAAATATCGCCACTACCTTACTAGCATTTCCACATAATACTACTTTCCGTGTTATACGAAATATTGGCCTTTCTCAAAAACCGTTAATAACCACTCTCTGAGATAATTCATCTAATTGCGAGATTACGTGCACGTTTCATCTCAGTGAGAACAGAAGCGGAAATAAAATTCCGAGACATTGTAAAGCTTTGCACGGTGGCGGCTATAATTTCCAAGAGATGCTGTAAATTGAACATTGACATAGGAGAAGCGAGGGAGAGAGAAAGAGGTGACTCCCCTGTAACGAATGTACGCGCAATAAAGGCCTTTTATAATATAAACCCAGCCTGTGGTAGGAGAAAGAAGCCGCGTAAAGCGTTACTATATATATATATATACACCGTACTGCCCCAGGACTTCTGGCTAGACGTTCCCGGAAGAGGATGATCGTTGCGCAGTGCCGGTTTACGGCCGTGAAATAATATCGTCTTAATTATTCAATGTAACATCGGTCGTCGCGCAAGCGTGCGCGAAATCCTGCTGTGTCTCTTTCCTCAGGGGGGCCTTATAGCAAGGTGCACTCACACATACATACACAGCCCTTAATGACAAACCGGCCGCGGATCGCTCGCTCTCGCGTCGCGCAGTAGTAAAAGCGTGAAAGTTACGAGCAGCTTTAATGGTCTCTACCTCTCTCTCTCTCTCTCTCTCTCTCTCTGTGTACATGCGCAAGCGCGAACATAAATATGCATGCCTGGGCCGCGCGGTGGTAATAATAACCAGCACTGGGGGGCGAGAAGATCGCTGAAGGTAAGAAATTTATCGTACGCAGAAGTAAGGTCGAGCGACGCAGCCGCTGTCCTGATGATACGGTGTAATGTTTCCACATTGCATGCAGCTTTTATTCTACCTTCGCCCGCGAGAAAGAGAGAGAGAGAGAGAGAGAGACACTATATCTAGCTGATCCTCTATGTGTATGTGTGTATGCGTGTGTCACGCTGGACGTCACTTTCGCTCGTCGAGTGGAGCGAGGGGGCAGTTAACGCGAGTGCGAGAGACCGCAAGAGCGATAGCAATGCCTAGATTCGCTCGCCAATTTCCGAGAAGCCGCGGTCGCCACCGCCACCGCCGACGCGCAATTGAACGAAGAGAGAGAGAGAGAGAGAGAGAGAGAGAAAGAGAGAGAGAGAGAGAGAGAGAGAGAGAGAGAAAGAGAGAGAGAGA
>JAYJLV010118871.1:0-10715 GCA_036873485.1 Torymus texanus | reverse complement strand
AAAACAGAGTAATCGTGACAAGAATTCACTTTACTATGCTGTTTAGTTAATTTTACCGAATGCTTTTTTCTCGGTGTGTGTAAATTTAAATAAATTGTTATACATCTATATGTATCTGTAATTTATATTCAATAATACAACAAAACCGATGGGAAAATGGACGCGAAAAAAAATATAGCTATACGGAAATTCTCGAAAAATTCGATTTTATAGAAATTTAATTAATGCTGGTATAACGAATTCAAAATATTTAAACAAGAAAATATAACGAGATAACTTTGAAAATCGATGAAACTTTATCGATTCAAAACCAAAGCCCCTTGATGAATTTTATTAATTAATTATATACGATTAAGTATACTCGTAGTTATATAACCATTCGATTCGATCTCAGCAACCGTTATAAAATTACTGTAAAACAAAAGAAAACGACTATTAATCTAACAAACAACGAAAAAAAAGTCTTAACCTTAACACACTATCAACATAATAACTACCACCTTTTGTTCGAAATAATTATATCAAACTCCGTCTCGCCATTACAACAAAACTTCCACACATACAATACACGTATACATACCTGTATACGTAGTACACCCCAAAATCCCGTATTGTTTCGCGAACAATAATCCATATAGCTCAGCTATATAAACGCAAACTTCTCTCCTTTTCTCTCTCTCTCTCTCGCTCTATGTGCGTGTGCATTAGCGCGTATTGAAACACACATGCAGCATGCGCGTATATATATAGGAAAAATCACAATAAACCGCCAAGAGGGTATACGTGTATACCATTCTTCAACAACAATATAACACCACCGACGCCGACGCCACACGCGCCCGGAAGCCGAAAGTTTTTCCGCACTGGTGAATTACGAGTATACGTACGTACATACGTATACATCTTCCTTTACGC
Organism: Torymus texanus; assembly: GCA_036873485.1. Classification (NCBI taxonomy): domain Eukaryota; kingdom Metazoa; phylum Arthropoda; class Insecta; order Hymenoptera; family Torymidae; genus Torymus; species Torymus texanus. The sequence continues at coordinate 9,800 of JAYJLV010118871.1, read as the reverse complement.
GCGGACGGAAATAATTCTGCGTTTGCTATACGTGGTACACACAGGCGGAGAGTTTTTTCGGTTCATGCACGCGCCTGCGCTTTCGAGGATTAGGAGGAGTTGTAGTGGTAGTATGTATATATATAATATGGCTACGTGGGTACTGAGTTTTGTAGTTATTCAATTGTTTGGTGGATTGAAATTTACGATAGTTTATGATGGTCGCGAGGAGGTGAGCGTGTATATATTAAGGTCGTTTATATCCTGAGGGAAATAATTACAAACTAACGTAACTAGTTCCTATTCGATATTTCTTTTAATTATCTGTTTTTTAAACTGATTTATAGCTAAAAACTTACCATTTTTTTCTTTTTTTTCAATGTCTACTTGGATAAGAGTGAAAAATTTAGGTGTAAAAGTATGCAACCTCGTGTATATTCCAATTCCAACAATAGACACAGACCGTATTCTATATTCTCACGTGACATCGACGACAACACGTTACTTAGATGCTAGACGTTATATTCGATAACTGATCTCTCTCGTGGACTGGAATAATATTTATTATTAAACGCGTGCAGCATGCGCCCACAGTGACACAAAAATCATTACTTTAGGGCACTACGAGCGCAACGCGTGTATGTGTGTGTGTATGTGTGTGTATATATATCGTGTTCTAATTATCGACTACTCCTGCTAATTGAAAATCCTATACACAGCCGTTGTATATATCCCTTAATAAGTATAACCATACATATTCACGCATATATACGTACATATATATACATCTATGCATACGTATTCGTTAACAAGCAACCCAAATATCAAAGTGACGCATTTTGACAGACAACTGCGTGTATGTGCATATATATACACCCTTTCTCTCTTTACGTCAACCCACATTTTATGCACGCTTCCACTTTAACAATTTACAAACATTCCCTCCACCCTTTTGTGCACTCTCTAAAGTTGAATTAGTTAAAATTGCTCCACCGAAACATTATTGAATATTCACTAATTTTTAGTGAAAATATTCACTATTTAAAATAATGAAACTCTTCTTATTTAATTAGTGGATATTTCCATATACGTCCACTAAGAATTAGTGAATATTTACAATTTCATTAGTGAAAATATTCACTAATGTTTTGGTGGAGCAATTTTAACTAATCTTTAGTGGTTTTTTCACAAATTCAACTTTAGAAAGCATGTATATATGTACGAACTCGAATTTTAACACACCGGTTGTTTATTTAACCGCGCGCGTGTGTGTGTGTGTGTGAGTGTATATATATACAAATAGCAGCAGCAGCAGTAGCATCGTCTATGCGATCGGTTATTAGTTTCACGAGTGCACGCGTGCGTATATGCGCAAAAGCTGATTGAAAACGAACCGCGACGGTTATGAAAGGATACGCTGTATATATAATATATAACGATGCCTAATAGGAGGGGATTTAGAGGTTTTACCTAACTTTTTATATACGGTATACACGTTTCTAGTGTCGTTTGATGCTTCTACGAACGGCGGCTTGGGAAAACTTTTAACGTTGATTTTTGTCAATTTTTCTATAGAGGTTGAAACGTTTACGCACACGTTCTCTTGAAATGGTCGCGTGATTGTAGCTTAAAACCCTTAGTGAGGCTATGTTCTAGCGTAAAATAAAACTCGTTTTTTTTTTGTCTATATAACTATTCGACAACGTTCGGTCAATGGAACCAATGTTTTATTTTTTTGTCTATGTACATTGTATAAAGTCAGTGGAAGCAGTACGAGAATAAGAGGATTATCGAATTTATTCATTAATAAATGTTTACATGCACGAATGTTAAAATTTGTTTATTATATAACAGTCGAGTAAGCTTGAAAGCAAACCATTACATCTCTTTGAGCTCATAAAATATTCGTCGAAGCATTATTAAGTAGCTTAGCTAAAAGTTAGATTATCATAGCATTAAGGTGTATGTCACTCTATCCCCCTGCCTCGTCGTTTTTATTTCATTATACTGTTTTATCCGCTCAAAAGTAGAAGTTTGCCTTGGCCAATACACACGAGGCGGATATATTAAATATTCAATGGATCCTGCCTACCCTACCTACTGCCAACGAGTTGATTAAACACGATCTAGGTTGATGCTTGTATATATATATATACCTTTAACTTTGCAGCTCGTTTTGTCGGCTACAAATATATACACATATATACCATTTTAAAGCGATTTCGTGCTCGTTTGTGTAACATCACGCGTGCGAGTGTATTCGGCTGGCGTATATATATATATATATATATATATACCACACTAATGCAAAGTAAACACGATGATTCTGTCAATGTTTGAAAGTTCTCTTTAAATAGCTTCGGTCGTGTGGTGCTGTACGAGAATATGTATATATGCAACTTTGATAAATACAGGATACAACCAACTTCGCCTTCGCGTCTCTGAAATTTTTCCCATTAAATCCTTAACGAAAACAATCTCTTGTGCAAAGATTATATTATGTGCGTTATTTGAGAGCTTGTTAACTGGTATAGAATGTATATGTAGAAATTCATAAAAAATTGTCCACGAAAATGATGTTGAACATAGAAAATCGGGATAGTGCTTTTCAGAAAGTTGCAATTAATGTTTGAAGCTCTGAATGCAAAATAAGCGGTTTTTCATTATTCTCAGCAATATGATGTATATATATTAAATGATCTCATGGTAACAGGATTTGATTATAACTTTTTTATGATTAAAAGCTAGAGAATATGAGCTTCCATTTGCTTTTTTAAAATTGAAAAATGTCGATTCTTTGCAGAGTTATCGAAGTTCAAAATAGAGCATCGAAAATACGTCGAAATATGTACGTAGTCGAACAGTAAATTTCAGGGGTTAAACACTGCATTTTTTTACTCAACTTTGAACTTTCATAACTTTGCAAGGAAGGATGTTCTCTAGCTTTTAATCATAAAAAGGTATAATCAAATTCTGTTAGTAGGAGATCATTTAATAAAAAACCGCAAATTTTTCATTCATAGCTTCAAACATGAATGGCAGCTTTCTGAAAAACTCTATCTCAATTTTCTATGTTCAACATCATTTTCGTGGACTACATAAGTTATAGCATCAGGAAAATCAGTTCTCAGAGGTGTTCTTTAACTTTTACTTTTACTTTTTCCGTCATTTTTTCAGACAAGTTATGGGAAATTTTTTGTCAATTTCTACATATAGATATGAAAAGAAAGGTTGAGTTACAATGCTATTTAAACGAATGTATTATTAATAATCACCTCGTATTCTTTTTCTTCCTGGTAGATAACGGACGGCAACACGAAAACTGAAGTGAGCAACCGTAAGGAGAACGGAGTATTCTGCGGCGAATCTGAACAACCTCAGACTTTCATCTCAGAGACATCGTTCGTACGTGTACACTTCCATACGGACAACTTTACTGACCAGACTTACTTTAGCTTCGATTCACGTGCCGAGCAACAATACGAAGTCTACCTACGCTACGGTCAACATCCTGAACTCTACCCTAACCGTCGTGGTGAGATATTACCTGGCAGCTACTGCGAGCGTAGTTTCAAGGATTGCAGGCTACAGACCTGTTATGTCCAAAGTCCAGCGTACCCTGGTATATATCCACGTGATCTTCATTGCAAGTATCGACTGAATACACGGTTACCCTTCATTAAACTTTACATCGAGAACGAGGAGTTCAATATAGACGGGCAGAGATGCGAGAACATTATGACTTGTCCCATGAGGCCGATCAGTTCAGGTGCTGAACATTGCCCTTACGATTACATCAGGATATACGATGGATTGAACGAGACTGCACCAGTCATCGGCACGTTCTGCGGTGAGTGCTTGATGTTGTAATATAATAGCGACGACCTACTTTTTCTTTTTTTTTTTTTGCATGTGGGTTGCGGGTATATAATACGGTATATATACGAGAGAGAGAGAGAGAGAGAGAGAGAGAGAGAGAGAGAGAAAGAGCGATCGATCGAGCGCGTTCCAGTTCGCGAGTTCTTATATAGGTGAGACTCGAGTGCAGAGCAAGCGAACGCGGGTACAGCAGCAGCAGCCGTCGTGGTGTGTGACGGTTTTCGAGGGTCAAATTAAGCTTTTCCGATAAAGTTCGAAAGAGAGAGAGAGAGGAGATTGTTCTTTTTAGGTGAGGGGGAAAGTTCGGATTGATATTAATGCTGCGGGGGGAGAAGAAAAGATTGGATACACTTTTTTTTTATCAGGCATCGGTGCCTGTTGTTGATTTTTATTTTGTAAAAGGAAAGAAAGTAATCTGTAATATAAAGGCATCACTGTGGGTTGAAATTATAATGCCAAAGAAGGGAGTGGTCCTTAAAAAGCATACGATAAAGAAGTGAATTTATTTTTTTTATTATTATATCAATGAAAAGTTGCTTGGAAAAAGGAAAAGGTTGGTTTTTCACGATCTCGAAACTTGAACTTTGAATTGTAACAATCTTTAACGCACAGGAATGAACATGTTTTAAAAGTATGCTAAAATATCCATATTAATTATTACGAGATGTAAAATTCGGTATTTAAAAAGTGGGATACGAAATACGTCAAATAAAATTCTTGTTCGATACTATCATATTGATAATAGTGAAATTACTGACTTTCTAACGCTTCTACCACGAATACATATACTCGGGTTTTCATTTGGCTTGGTCAGAGGTCTATTTGCATCGAGGAAAAATCCAATAGAGCTCGTTCGACGGCGAAACGAAATTCGACAAAGCAAAATTCAGTTTGGAATACATATAATAGTCGGGAATATTTCCTCTTCGTATTCGTTTCCGTTTACAAAACGGTTCTATTTTGTTAGCTGCCTTGGCGATATTTTTATCAAAACAGATATTCTATTTTTGGGGGAAACACGGTGAAATCTTGTTTTACTCAAAACGAAAAGTAAACCAATTATTAAGATGTTTGTTGTCGGGTGAAAAATCTTTTCTAATCGTTAAATTAAAAAAAAAAATTGAAACCATTAATACTTATCTTCTAGATGCAATGACCTGTGAATAAATATCGTTCCTTAACATCAAACGTATACCTGGAAATACAAGTCAAAAGATATTGATTTATCACTAGAAAGCTATTAAGCAGATATAAAACAACTTTTACAGGCATTGAGCTTTGACAAATTTATTCACAAAGATTTTTTTTTTTTTAAATAATTACCATTGCTAATTATTGATCCAGACTGGTTTATTAAGCAACTTTCACTTACAAAATCAAAACCATCCTCTAATCAATCAATATTGCAAATAAACCAATCACACAATTGATTTCAGGTATGGGCAAGTTCCCGTACAGCATCATCGGCACGGGCAAGGACCTGTACGTCGAATTCGTCTCCTCGCCAGCTGGTCCTTTACTTAATACGGGTTTCCACTTCAACGTAGGAAACTGGCCAGGCCACGTGGACACGGCGAGCGCGAAAAACGGCAGCTGTGACTGGATCCTAAGCAGCGAGACTCTACCGGCTAAGGAAGAGGGTATTTTCCTGTCGGTTGCCCACTGGTATCCACCTCACACGAGTTGTACATACTTACTGAAAGGACGCAAGGGCGAAATAGCGAGGCTTTACTTTCCAAGTTTCAGGGTAAACAGAATAGAGTCGCCGATACAGCCCTACGACGGCGATTGCGCAGAGAGTTTGACGTTGTACGACGCGGATTGGCCGGACGACGCAAGGATCATCAAAACGTTCTGCGATACGTTTAGCAAACCAATGGAGAAACATGATTTCGTATCGACGTCGAATGCTCTGTTTGTGAGGTTCGAAAGTAAAACAGGCAGTTATTCAGGAAGCTCCTTGTATTACTGGGCGCATTACGATTTCTTCAATGCGACCAAGTTTGGTGAACCCGTGCCGAATACAGAGTGCGACGAAGTCTTCTCTTCGTGGAAGAGCCAGTCAGGCAAGCTCCGTTCACCGTTGAATACACTTCTGTACAAGCGACCTGGAGATCCACCAAGTGACCTATCATGCACGTACACCTTCGTCACTGATCGAAGGCTATTTGCTCGAGTGATTGTACGACTGCGATCGGTGAACTTTAAGGAGCATCCGTACTCCCAGTGCAACCACTGTTGGGAGAGTCGTGCTGACCGTGTTATGCTCTATGAGCCTCACCAGATTTCCAACCCCAACGATCAACGTAATCCTGGTAACTTGCTTACAAGTGGGTTATCTCATGTAAATCAGAACAAGGGCCATTGTAAATGCAAACTGGGACCAGGTGATCCCCCCATCAGGGTGATATCCAGAGGCGAGAGGTTAGAGTTGAAGATGCTGGTGAATGGGGAGCATGCGGCGTCGAGTTACTTTAAGCAGCCCGCACCACTGTTCGAGGCCAGCTACGAATTTGTACACAGTCCACTTTGTGGTCCAGCTATCCTCGAACCCACAACCGATGGAGAATTAGAGTTCCCGCATTACGATGCCTTGAGTTACGTAACACCACCAAGGTCTATAAAGTGCATATGGGAGCTGAAGGTAAACGTGGAACGGGATCTCTGGCTACACTTTGTCAAGACTAAGTTCGCGTCGAGGAGCTGCGAAGACGGCAAGCTCGAAATCTTCCTGCCAGCTTCTGGTGGCTACTCCCCTGATCCATACATCGCCATCTGTGGTGAGAACGTGAGTCTTACGCGCGAGATGCCCATCCTTACCGCTGCTCAAATAGCCCCAGCTGATCCTGGTGAATCCAACGCATCACCTGGTGTGACGATCCAGTTCGTTGGTTCGATGGCATTGGCTAGAGCTGAATTTAAGATCGCCTGGACGGAGTTATATCACTTGCCTAGAGACACGTCTGGTAACCTTAATGTTCAGAAGCTTGAAGATTGTGCATTCCAGTGTCCAGGTGATGCGGGATGCATACCGGAGCGACTCCTTTGCAACGGAGTTGTGAACTGTCCCAAGCCTCCTGGGATGCTGTACAACTCAACTCTGCGAGAACCTGACGATGAGTCCAGGGAGACTTGTGGAAAGGCAGTGGAACCTGGTAGAGACATCAACACGTCTATCACTGATATTGTTGGATCGACTGGATGGGCTGGGGCTGGATTAGGAGCTGGATTGGCTATTCTGGTAGGGCTGTGTTGTTTAATATGCACGTGCCGCATGTGCAGAAAGAGGTCCAGCTCGAGGGATATTCACGTGCCGTACTAGGCGAGTCAGTCTGCGATCTGGTCCATTCCAAACAGATGATGAGATGATGAACTGATTTCGTACCATGTCATACCATTGCTAATATTCTGTTATCAATTGGATTTAATGATATGAGCAGGTGTAATTGGTCAATATTGGTATCAGTGATATCTAGATGAGATCGAAAAGGTATCAAATGGAATAACATGGTATGGATAGGAATCTGTTCTGAGATCTCTCGACTGCGGAATGGATTCTTTACCCGTTGTCAGCGGTGAAATAACCGTATGCATGAATTAAACTCTAGGTTTACTAAACTAGGTTCGTGTACCACGATTAATGCAATTAATTAACAAGACTTGAGAAAGATTACCGTCTTCAATGATTATTACAGGCCAAATAACCGATATAAGGGGGCGACATCTCTCGTCCCTACGTCAATGTGTTCATTCATTTTTTCCGCAATACTTTCGAGTATGATTATTTACATTGAATACACACACAAACACACATTATAATATACTGTCAATTCATCGCGGTTCTCGGGATTTCCGGCAACGGAGCGCAGATACAGACGAAACGTATACATAATATAAATACGTTGTTGTGACTTTAAATCGGTAATAATCGACGGGGCTTACACACAAACACACACACATAAAAACATACATAATATGGCAGACAATCAGTTTGGACTGCGTTGGGATTTCACCGCGCGTATATAGATATTATGCACACACGCACGCACGCGCGTGATGTCGCATATAAACACACATACACATACATACACACACACATACACCATAACATTTGCCGATCGTTTTATCATTGTTATATCGTACTCGTATATAATTATCGTGCCGAAAAGCGCATTTTAAACGTATACTCCGGGAGAATTAAAACACTAAGGTTGTGCACGTGGAGTGTTCGTCAAAAAAATAAACGTTTATTTCGCGTGGGTGTGCGTGGGTAACGAGTGATGCGATCGGTCGAAGACGAGTATTTTTTAGCAATATATTGATTGAGAGCACACATGAGTGGAAGAAGAAAAAGAAGAAGAAGGTTATCCATTTCGCACGATAGATATATGATATTATATTTTGTACCACTATTCGGTTGATTCTATACTTTTTAAGGAGCGACGAGGATAACACACACGGTTGTAAATTCGTGCAAACACACAAAGTGCAGATCAACTTGTAACAGTTGAACGACAACGCGTTCGTTTTTACATGTTATATTATCGAGTTAGATGTAAAGAAAAAAAATACGCGAAAAAAATAAAAACACACAAGATATGTAGTACTCGAGTAGATATCTTAAGTAGGGGGCTTTCCATTGCATTTACGATTTACATTTCACTTACTATCAAAGTTTTACAAAGATTGTTGATAAAGTCGTGTTAGCACGTGACGTATAATTACGCCTTGGTAAAATAACGAGGCGCAGAGGAAGTAGGATAGATAATTCCTTATGACACGCATTGATTTTCCGACTATAAGTAATTTGAACAAGAAAGAACAGAAGAAGAAGAAGAAGAAGAAGAAAAGAGTATCAGGGATTTTAGTCGATTTACGCTCAAGTATAAGGTATAGAATTATAATTAGGTGCGCATATAATTCGACGACCTGTACATATATAAAGCAGACGCAGTTGAATCTTTACAATTAGCGGGCGAAAGTAAACCGCGCTGTGCACTTTTCGCGTTCGCCTATATGAAAGATGTTGCAAGGAGGTGGAGGTATATATGATGTGAGCGGACCGCGTGTAAGAAAATAAAAAATTGTAAATATGTAGATCGCCGCAAACAAAAAAAAAACAGAAACAGTAAACGACGGGGTATGACTTTGAATTGGATGAAAATTATTTCGTGGAAGATATTATGTTATAAAAAGTCGTTTCGTTTGTATACTTATACAAGATTGTTATGATAATTTTTGACGTTGTATAACACTAACTACACAATTTAATTAAAAAATTCTACGAGATTCTCTGTACACCGGATTCATTAAAGCTGTATAACCATGTTGATACACAAAACAAGCAAGAAGCTTGAAGCCCGCGTCGTTGAGATGCGCAGTATAATATTACAAAATACACCATTCACATGAGCTTTAAGAGTATACATGCGTATAATAACGCGTATATACTTTACTGCTCGTATACACACGCGGGTTTCAAAGACGCGAGCTTCGTCGTGCGACTGAAGCTTAATGGTGATACGTTATTACTACTACTATTACTACTATTACTACTACTACTATTATCTTCCTGCAGACGCGCGCGATCATATACTTTTGCGTTCTACAAACGGCAATTGCGCGCGACGAGTTATAAGTAGCTGCGATTTAGACTTTTTAAGCGTGCGAGAGAGAGAGAGAGAGAGAGAGAGAGAGAAAAAGAGCGAAAGCGTGAGAGCGAACGAGAAAATTATAAATAAATGAAGCGGAAGAGGGAGGAAGTCGAACGATTGTGATAAGCGACGACGACGACGACGACGACGACGTTTATTGGCTGGCGCGCAATTTGTAAATAGGCTGCTGCGGTCGGTGCGCCGCGCGCGTTATTAGCGTATATTACACACGGTACACATACATACATACATACACACGTACCAGGGGCACACGCGTGTATAAGATCG